>JAQBSW010008864.1:0-31772 GCA_029291075.1 Eudiplozoon nipponicum
AACAGATCCTACAGAGCCTGCGGAGTTAACCGGAAGTTAAATTCAGTGACAAAATCTGATGCATATCTTATTCCCAATATTAACACCTTACTATAAAAACTAAACGGCAGTAATTTCTTCTCAGTGATTGACCTCAGACAAGCCAACCACCATTACCCGGTAGCGCTAGAAGATATTTAAAAGACTGCGGTCATCACTGCATTTGGCCTTTTCGAATATCTCTACATTCCTTTTTTACTTAAGTGTGCTACGCGGACATTTCAAAGATTCATGGACAACATACTTTGCGACGACGCCGCTTACTTTATGTCATATTTATGACATAATGGTATTCAGTCCAGAATTATAATCTCATGCCAAGCATCTACGAAATATTCTCTCACAATTATCCATCCACGGACTTAAGATCAACTGTGAAAAGACGCATATTGAAACTACATCCGTGGACTTCCTATGGCATCGTAACCCGCCACAAGGTATTCAACCTTTGTTGTTAAAGGCAAATTCAATCAGGAATGACAAGTCACAGAAGATTGTTAACGAGTTGCAGAAATTTTTGGGAGTCCTAAACTCTTATCGCAAGTTCCTTCCCGGCCTTTCAAGACAACTTTATCCTTCGTGCAGGCACCTGCGAAATCGAAAAAGACTTAGCAAGAGTTCCATCATTATTTTGTCATCTAAAGACGAGGAATTACTTCGATTCGCCGTCAACTCGATAACAAGTGCAACAATGCTAACGCATCCACTTTATCAATGACCATTTCTACTCATGACAGTTGCTTCTGAATTCGCTATTTCAGCCACATTGGAACAAGAGATCGACGGATTTCGGAGTTTCTACTCACGTACTCTCCAACCAGTAGAAACGAGATAAGACACTTTCGGTCGAGAACTCCTCGCCATCCACGACACAATTCTTCCTTTTTTTCAGCATCATTGGCAGCAGCAGATTTGTTGTTCTTACAGATCATGCACCATTATTTAGCGCACTTCGAAACGCGACTTCAACTATCGCCAAGTACCCTGCCAGTGTGAAAAGACAGCATTCACGTCAAAGCGAATAGCAATTCGACATCTTTCATGTCAAGGAAGAACAAAACTTCACTACAGACGCCCTTTCCAGGCCAGACGTCTCGCTACAACCATTTTCATCGTCGCCTTTCACTGTCAACTCCGTGACACTCAGTGAACCTGAACTAACGCCATCCCTCCTGCAAACGGAACAGCGCCATGACAGTCACGTTCAAAGATCAGTAGCCCGTCACCCCACCAAGTTCATATGCCGCATCTAGGAAAGCTTACCTATTGTTTACTTCATAGTTACGCAGCCCAACAAGCCAGTTCTGCCGACCAGCATTCAGAGAAATGTTTTCGACTCAATTCACTCAATTTCTCACCCAAGAAGCAAGGCGACTGTCCGACGTCTTACAGATCGTTTCTGGGGTCAACGATGGGTTTCCCAGTGTGTCATTTGCCAGAAAATCAAGATCACATGGCCTACTCGTTCTAAGTTACAGCATTTCCGAACTATTTCTCGCCTAGCCATCGTCCACATCGACATAGTTAATCTGACAAAGGTTCAAGGTTTCAGCTACCTTCTAACTATGATTGATAGATCTACACGATGCCTGCGGCATCACCTATTGGAACCATTTCTGTAGACGAAGTAACCAATTGTTTTATCTCTGCGTGGATATCCTATTATGGTGCTCACTGATAGAGGCACTTGCTTCTCATTGGATCGTTTCAAAACCAGTTTACGTTTCATGGGATGCACCTTACGCCAGACCATTGCCAACCATCCCCAATCTAACAGTATGGTAGAGAGAATGCATAGGGAACTCAAGCTGCTTTAGCATCTTCGTCCATTAATAGCAACTGGGTCGATGAACTACCTTTATCTCAGCTTGCCATGCGGTCCCGTACTCGTGAATCCGTTTAAACGTCTTCATCACAACTCTTGTATGGTATGGATCTACGCCTGCCTAGTCAGCTCCCACATCTACTATCCGCACATTAGAACCCACGAGACTAAGCTACCCGCCTCCGACTTCATTTCGGTAGCATGTCTAAACAGTAGTCAAGATATTCGCCTCTTCCAGTCTACGTTCACCCGAAGCTCCACAGCTTCAAGAAAGTATTCGTTCGCAACGACACTGATGTTGCACCACTACAACCAAAGTATCGCGGTCCTTACCCGATTTTGCTCAGACAGCTACAATACTTCATTATCATGCAAGGCGCGACACCTACATCAATAAGCATAGACAGGTTGAAACCGTTTATCGAACCGCCTGATCCTGGGAGCATTCAACCATCTACACACGCTACAGGCTCTATCTGCCTACAATCTCAACCTAAAAATAGCTTGCTTTGTATAACATTTAACTGATGATATTTTAACATTAATTTTTCGTTATTCTACGTATCAAATTTTTAACTTTACGCGCACCACTTGTGCCCTATATCACGCACCCCCATGAATCCACATGATTCATTTTTCTTCTCACGCTCATTTGTCACACGTGGTATAACCAGCTCTTCTTAGCAAACAATTATGGATCATTTTTTAACAGTTCTTTGGTATTATGCCATCTCCGTGGCAAAGTTCGAGAGCACTTTTGTCGTTACATTTTGATTTTCATTACTTATTTTTACATTGTAACGTATGGCTCACACCTGAGCCCACACTGCCTATATTGGTATGACCAGCTACTTAGATCTAACGCATTTATGTAGCAATACTAAGTAGTTATCAGCTTCATACCAAGGCATATCTCAACTTCATCAGTTGCACAGTGACCACTCTACGAATACCATGGCCACAACGTCGAGCACACACTAGCTCCTTCGGTCGCATTCAACATAATGATGGCGATCCAGCCAGCCCAGGTTTTAACTTAAACCTGGCAACTTCAGTGGCAATTTACCTTGAAATCCTCACGCTGCTGTTTCAAAAACTTATACTGCTCAATTTGCCGCACGCGGTATGACCAGTCATTATAGCTAACAATTTGTGTAGCAATTCCTAGTGGTTATTTTTTGGCATCATATCATTGTTGAAGCAACCAACAAGCATAATTCAGTCCAGGATTTACGATACATTTTTATAGCTTTGGGAAGAACAATAACCAGTTTCTTAATTTGGTTCTAACTGTGCCATGAATTTCTTATCAAGCCTCGCCGAGGAAAGTGATGTAACGTTCAAGAACAATACCCCGACATATTGCGTAAATAAAATTCAAATTCAATTTACGCGGCTCCAATTAAAACAAGCAAAATATGCAGTTAACCAATGGCATGCGAGCTTTCGATTTAAGGCTGTTTAAGCACGGTGAATTTACCAGCCAGTCAGTTATCGCGTTTGCCTTCTTCTGTTTGCTACGTGTGCGTGCTGTCTGCTGTCATACAGGCTTTTCACCTTCGCGAATTTTTGTATTTGCTTCACACACATTGGCAATTTCAGTCACGCCAATCTTGTTGCTGCACAACTTGTGACACGGAGCAACATCTACTTACTGGATTTTCACATGTGCCAATTACTGCAGATCTTCAACGATATTAGTCAGCTACTCACTGGCCACTGATGTTAACGCCACAACAGAAGCAACAATAACCCAGTCAACCAGATCTGGTCTCAAGTGTCTAGGAATATTTCTAGACATTACTACACTAACTAATGTTCTCGGAATTCGCCTGAATATAATACTGGCCCTAATAAATGCCCCCAACAGTACACAATCTCAGCCTTCCCGACCCCTAACTGACTTTGTATCGTCGAACGGCATTTACTTGAAGCTGGGGCCTTTTACAATAGTATTAAATATCCGGTTAGTCTGCACTGTTTAACTACACTATCACAATGTAACGACACAAATTAATGGCCGACATATTGTGTAAATTAAATTCAATTTTATTTACGTTGCACCAATGAGAAAAAAGCGAAACTTGCCGTTTAACCAATAGTGTGCAAGTAGACATATATTACTATGGCATGCTATTTAAGCACGGCAATTTACCATGCAAGTCAGTTGTCGCATTTGCATTCTGCTTTGCGTTACGCATGTGCGTTCTGTCGGCTGTCAATACCTACGCTGGTGATTTGATAGTTTCACCAACAATTGGCTACATCCGTGACTCATCTTGTTGCGGTACAACCAGCGAGACGAGCCAATTAATTGCAGAACCTGAACGAAGTTTTCCACATCGTGATTGCAACTCGTCAACAGAAGGAACAACAGCCAGAGTCCACCCAAGGCTCTAGGACATCTTCACACTCTGAATAATTCAGGAGAACGCACGACCAGGCCCTGTTAAGGGCCCCCTATCAAAACAATATCTATATTCAGAGCACCTTAACCGAGTTTGTAACGTCGTAAGGCATTTACTTGAAGCCGGGGCGTTTACATAATTGGCGACCGCGCCCGGGTATTGATTATTGTTCTGATTTTTTTGGTATAAATAAAAGTGACTTCCTTTTTAATTTATTTGGAATAAATAGATAAACATTTGCGTTTTCTTTATCCTGATCGTGGTCTGCTGGAAATTTTGTTGGGCATATATTCGTGGATTTGTGTTGAATTTTTTTGGGGGATATAATAATAATAATACATTGGCATCAAAGGTCAAAGGGGCCTCTGTTCGTCTTTCCTACGTACGAAACGGCACCGTACGTACTCGACAGGCTCAATTGCGGATAATTTCAATTTTTGGAAGCAGTTACTGTGACGTGTTTTTGTTCTGCGCTCATTCAACTGTGGAAGCTGTTTGTGGGTAAGCGTTTCGTTAAAGTATATTTATATATTTTCATATTGCTTATAAATTTATGCTTTTAAGATCTCGTAAGATTGTTAGAATGTCAGGTCCAATTTTAGATATTGATGTTCCTGTTTGGGATGGAGATAGTGAACTATTCTTTATGCGCGTAGACTCCGCTTTCTCCCCGTTTCCTGATTATGACAGTCATCAAAAACTGTCGAAGGTTTTTGCTAAACTACCTTCTGAATTGCAGCGACGGATTTATCCTAAGCTTAAGGTCATTAGGAAGCTACCTAATCCCATTTTGGGTCTACAAAACGAAGTAGAATCCTTGCTTGGGCCCACGGAAACTGAGCAGATAATAAACAAATATGCGCAGTTAGATATGCCAAAACTTGGCCCCATAGAAATACTGAGGGAATTACGGAAACGTTGGTATAAAACCAACATTTCGGACCATGAGGCTAAGGTTGTTTTTATTAACAATCTTCCCCAAACATTAAAACTCTTTGCCAGACAGCTCCCCAACAGTCTCTCTATAGATGACTTTTCTGAGAGATGTGAGTTAGAATATAGGGTTTTGGAACACAAAGTGAATCCATCATCCTTTTCTTCACCCCCGCAAGATGATAGACTCTCCTCTTTAGAGAGGACAGTGGCGAACATGGCTAAAGTTCTAAAAGGATTGGCCATTACCAAATCCGAGCTAAATCAAGTGAATGCTCGACCAAAATTCGTTTCCAAGTCAAATTATAATAGTAGGCGGCGATCGAGATCTCCGCATCCCTTCAATAAGTATGCCCCAAAGAACTGGTGTTATAACCACCAGAAGTTTTTTATGCTTGCCAAGTTTGTCTTTGTCGTTCCGAAGAATTTCCGAATGAGTGTCAATTTCCACAGCTGACGGAGAGGACAACAGACCGCAGGCACAAGGGTGCATCAGTATCGGGAAACGTCTGGCGCAGGAAGTAGAAGATCGTACTTTCTGCACATCAACGGCATCAGCGGCGCCACAGGGAAGAAGCCAACTACAATCCGACATCCCTGTCGACTCTTTTCGTCCACGCCGAATTTTTCACATAGAGAACCAAACGGACAACGCCGGTCGCAATCACCAGCCTACTTGTTTGCATGACCCGGCCAAACAGCCGAACGAGCTTCTGCACCTTCTTGATTTCAAAACTGGCGAAGAGTTCATCGTAGACAAAGGTGCAGCAGTCTCAGTTCTTAAGGGTGATTCAATGGCTGAGATGACGCTAGGCGTTCTTCTTGCAACAGCTACAGAGGAGCCCACACCAACTTATGGCTGCCGGTACCGCACACTCAACATAGGGCTACGACGCGAATTTTCTCACAATTTCATCATTGCCAAGGTCTCACATAATATAATAAGCATTGATTTCCTTCTGAAATTTCGGTTCATTGTTGATCTTGCCAATGAAAAGATCATCGACCCCTCCACCGGACTTGAGCAAAGTTTTTGGACACTTGCCTCTGAGCGTTTGGAGTTACAGATCATTCAGCCAACCCCAGTGCATCAAACAGCAGAGATATTAGCAGCTCTTCAAAAATACAAGTCGCTTTTCGAGTCTCCAACACGATGCACCATATCGTCACAGAAGGACAACCTATTGCATTCAAGAAGCGACCACTGGCCCCTGCTAAGCTGAAAGCTGCCCAATAAGAATTGTCAAGGCTTTTGGAAGAGGGAGTCATCAGACCATCGAAAAGTTCATGGGCGTCACCACTGCACTTAGTCTCAAAATCAAACGGATCGTACAGAGCCTGTGCAGACTACCGTAAGCTAAATTCAGTGACAAAATCTGATGCATATCCTATTCTAAATATTAACACTTTACTTGAAAAACTCAACGGCAGCAATTTCTTCTCAGTGATTGACCTCAGACAAGCCTACCATCATATCCCGGTAGCACCAGAGGATATCGAGAAAACTGCAGTCATCACTCCATTTGGCCTTTTCGAATATCTTTACATGCCTTTTGGACTTAAGTGTGCTACTCAGATATTTCAAAGATTCATGGACAACATACTTCGCGACGACTCTGCTTATTGTATGTCATATCTCGATAACATTATGGTATTCAGTCCAGATCTAGAATCTCATGTTAAGCATCTACGAAATGTCCTCTCACGCTTATCCAACCACGGACTCCAGATCAACTGTGACAAGACGCAGATTGCAACTACATCCGTAGACTTCTAAGGGCATCATATCACGGCCCAAAGTATTCAACCGTTGCCGTCAAAGACGAATTCAATCAAGAATACCAAGTCACCAAGGACTGTTAGCGAGTTGCAGAAAATACTGGGAGTACTAAACTATTATCGCAAGTTTCTTCCGGGCCTTTCGAAACAACTTTATCCTTTGTGCTGGCACCTGCGGAACCGAAAAGGACTTAGCAAGAATTCCATCATTGCTTGGTCATCCCAAGACGAGGAACTACTTCGACTTGCCATCAACTCGTTAGCAAATGCCACAATGCTAACACATCCAGATTTTCAAAAGCCATTTCTACCCACGACAGATGCTTCTGAATTCGCTATTGGAGCCACGTTGGGACAAGTGATCGACGGAGTTCGGAAGCCTATCAGTTTCTACTCGCGTACTCTCCAACCAGTAGAAACGAGGTACGACACTTTCGGCCGAGAACTTCTCGCCATCCACGACGCAGTACGCCATTTTATCAGCATCATTGGCAGTAGCAGATTTGTTGTTTTCACAGATCATGCACCACTAGTTAGCGCACTTCGAAACGCAACTTCATCTATCGCCAAGTACTCTGCCAGAGTGGAAAGACAGTTTTCACGTCTAAGCGAATGGCAATTTGACGTCTTTCACGTCAAGGCAAACAGAACTTCATTGCAGATGCCCTGTCCAGGCCAGACGTCTCTCTACAACCATCTTCGCCCTCACCATTCACTGTCAACTCCGTGGCACTCAGTGAACCTGCACTAACGCCAACTCTCCTGCGAACTGAACAACGCGGTGACATTCACATTCAAAGATCAATAGCCCGTCAACCAACCAAGTTCATATGCCGTCTGTGGGAAGGCTTACCAATTGTTTACTTCACGGGTACGCAGCCCAACAAGCCAGTTCTGCCAACCAGCCTTCAGAGAAATGTTTTCGATTCAATTCACTCAATTTCCTACCCAGGAAGCCAAGCGGCTGTCCGACTTCTTGCAGATCGTTTCTGGGGTCACAGACTTAGGCAGAATGTTAAACGATGGGTCTCCGAGTGTGCTATTTGTCATAAAAATAAGATCACACGACACACTCGTTCTAAGTTGCAACAATTTCAAACTACTTCTCGCCTAGCCATCGTCCACATCGACATAGTTCATCTGACAAAGGTTCAAGGTTTCAGCTACCTTCTAACTATGATCGATAGATTTACACGGTGGCCTGCAGCATTACCTCTTGGCACCATTTCTGCAGACGAAGTAACTAACGGTTTTATCTCTGCATGGATATCCAATTATGGTGTTCCCAATGAGGTCATCACGGACAGAGGCACTTGCTTCTCATCTGATCGTTTCAAAACCACCTTGCGGTGCATGGGATGCATCTTACGCCAGACGACTGCCTACCATCCCCAAGCTAATGGCATGGTAGAGAGAATGCATAGGGAACTCAAAGCAGCTTTAGCATCCTCGTCTATTAATGGCAACTGGTCGATGCACTACCTTTAGTTCTGCTGGCCATGCGTTCCCGTACTCGTGAATCCATTAAAACGTCTGCGTCACAACTCTTGTATGGCATGGATCTACGCCTGCCTAGTCAGCTCCCACGTCTACTACCGGCACAAGATGACCCACAAGACGAAGCTACCCACCTTCGACTTCATTTCGGTAACATGTCTGAACAGCAGCCGAGACATACGCCTCGTCCAGTCTTCGTTCACCCACAGCTCCACAGCTGCAAGAGAGTACTCGTTCGCAACGACAATGCTGTTGCACCACTACAACCAAAGTATCGCGGTCCTTACCCGATTTTGCTCAGACAATCAAAATACTTCATTATTATGCAAGGCGCTACACCGACATCAGTAAGCATAGACAGGTTGAAACCGTTTATCGAACCGCCTGATCCTGAGAGCGTTCAAACTTCTACAAACGTCTCAGGCTCCGTCTGCCCACAATCTCAATATCCTGCTTTGTATAACGCGTAATTGATTTTTTTTAAACATTAACATTAACTATCAAAATTTTTTTAACCTTACGTTATTTTTCGTATTTGTCTCACGTGGCATAACCAGCTGTTCTTAGCTAACAATTGTGTAGCATTTTTGAACAGTTCTTTGGTATTATGCCATCTCTGAGGCAATGTTCGTGTACATATTTTATGCAGTTACCTTTGATTTTAATGTATATATTTTTACATTATAATGCATTTCTCACACATTACATCACACTGCCTATTTTGGTATGACCAGCTACTTAGAGCTAACGCTTTCGTATAGCAACATTAAGTAGTGATCAGCTTCATATCATGGTACAGGCCACTTTCAATGCATATCTCAACTTCATCAATTGCACAAAGACCACTCTACAAATGTCTTTGACAAATTAATAGCCGACACATTGCGTAGATTAAATTCAATTTTTTTACGTGCACCAATGAGAAAAAAAGCGAAACTTACCGCTTAACCAATAGTGTGTAATTAGACATATATTACTATGGCATGCTATTTAAGCACGGTAATTTACCATGCAATTCAGTTGTTGCATTTGCATTCTGCTTTGCGTTACGCGTGTGCGTTCTGTCGGCTGTCAATACCTACGCTGGTGATTTTGATTTGCTTCACCAACAATTGGTTACATCCGTGACTCATCTTGTTGCGGTACAACCAGCGAGACGAGCCAATTAATTGCAGAACCTGAACGACGTTATCCACATCGTGATTACAACTCGACCACGGGAGCAACAACAACCAGAGTCCACCCAAGACTCTAGGACATCTTCACACTGAATAATTCAGGAGAACGCACGACCAGGCCCTCTTAAGGGCCCTCCCATCGGTAACAAATCTCTATTCAGAGCACCTTAACCGAGTTTGTAACGTCGTACGGCATTTACTTGAAGCCGGGGCGTTTACAACAATGTAGGTCAGTGCTATCTAGTTGCCCTATTACAATGGAGATCGGACTGCCACTCAGTGCTGTCTAGCTGCACTATAACAATTAATATCGGAGAGACAGTCAATGCTGTCTAGTTTCATTATTACAATGGAGATCGGATTGAACGTCAGTGCTGCCTAGCTGTTCTATTACAGTAGTAAATGTCCAGTTAGTCAGCATTGTTTAACTGCAATATTAGTGTACAAAATATCCCCCTTAGTCAGCATTGTCTAACTGCACCATTACCATATAGGTCAGACAGACAGTCAGTGCTATCTAGCTGCATAATTTCAGTAGTGAGAATCCAGTTAATCGCCATTGCCTAGCTGCACTATTGTAACAAATATCGTTCGGGCTGTCAATGTTGTCTAGCTGCGCTATTGCAGTAGTAAATATCCAGTTATTTAGCGTTGCCCTGCTGCACTATTGCAATGGAGATCGGACAGGCAGTTAGTGCTATCAGACTGGCATTCAGTGTTGCCTAACTTCTCTATTGCAATGTAGATCAGACAGGCAATCGCAATTGTCTAGCTGTACTATAATAATAGAGATCAGACAAACAGTCAGTGCAGTTTAGCTGCATTATTACAATGATGATTAACGAGAAATTCAATATTATCCATCTGTACTAATACAATTATGAACAAGGAAGTTCGTCACCACTGTCCAGCTGCACTGTTCCATGATTGATTATCGATTGAATTACATCTGTCTAGATATAAATACATTACATTGGTGATTAATCAAGCACTCTGTACTGTATATCTGCACTGTCACAAAGTTGATTAAACAAACAGTTTGTCGTTGCAATATTACCGTCATTATATATCAGGCAGTTATCATTTCTTAGCTGCACACCAGTCGGGCATCATTGTCTATCCTCACTATTGCAACAGCTATTAACTAGGCTGTCAGTCATGGATAGCTACACGACCTCATTGACCATGACAGAGTCAAATATAAAAGACAATATATTATTTTTAAAAAGGCAACAAAAATCTTTTCAGAGGAGAAAATAGTAACACCGGAGATCGGAAGGACGATTTGAAAAACACGCAAACACATATAGTAAGACAACTCGAATAAATTAACATTGCGCAAATAGAATTACAACATAAGCTAATATTAATAATGAAAAATAACTAGGAATAAAAAAATTAAGGAATGTAACAGAAAAACATAATGAATACAAACCCGATCTATGAAGAGCAATGTGAACAAAGCCCTATTAACAAGCAGCGATACAGTAAATTTTCTCGGAATAATATTTTACTTAGTGCAAATCCTATAGAACAGCAGTAAGGATAATGCGGAATCACCAAAAAGGAATAAAGTATGTCTGAAGCTATTCAATCTAACTTTTAACTAGAATAAACCCAGGCCCATATTGTCCTCTTATCCGGTAAAATTAACATTGACTTGCCACCGTAACATGGTAGAAAGTTTTAAGAATTACGTGATATCTTTGCCGTGTCTGGCCACCAATGACAAGTAGTTCCAACATGAACGACAACGGAATGAAATAGTTAAATTGTCTACCTCGAAACTAGTACACATTCAAGTAATTATCTTAGTAACACAATTTAACAATAATTATTTGCGCGGGTGGTGGTAACAATTCTTTAAATCAAGTTTGCGAGCTTGAAGTAAACACCAATCCCATTGTACTTAACCAGTCGTCGAACAACATAACAAAACTACCGCCAGCCGCAACGCACTGACGTGTTTCGACCTTCCTTGATCATCATCAGAGTACGACGGCAAACTGACTATCGAGGATCAAACCGCATTGAATATATATGGAAATCAAATTGAGATATGCGGCTCTCACCTTTAGCAGTCTCGCATACATTGAACTTGACTGGAAATGTCGGCTGCACAATTTCTATGCAGTCACGAACATTAACTATTTGTAGCTTTCGCCACATATACATATATAGGCAATACAATTTAACAATAATTGTTTGCGCGGGTGGTGGTAACAATTCTTTAAATCAAGTTTGCGAGCTTGAAGTAAACACCAATCCCATTGTATTTAACCAGTCGTCGAACAACATAACAAAACTACCGCCAGCCGACATTTCCAGTCAAGTTCAATGTATGCGAGACTGCTAGAGGTGAGAGCCGCATATCTAAATTTGATTTCCATATATATGCAATGCGGTTTGATCCTCGATAGTCAGTTTGCCGTCGTACTCTGATGATGATCATGGAAGGTCGAAACGCGCCAGTGCGTTGCGGCTGGCGGTAGTTTTGTTATGTTGTTCGACGACTGGTTAAATACAATGGGATTGGTGTTTACTTCAAGCTCGCAAACTTGATTTAAAGAATTATCTTAGTAACAGATCGTCTAAGCAATCTATGATAATATGGTAAAAATCTGATTAGGCGATGCAATTAATGAGTTGCCAATTTTTTTCGATAAACAAACGGCGAAGTTTCCAATGGAGAAAATTTGGTCCGCCGTTCAGGAGTCTTAGATCGCCGTTCATGTAGGATTTTAATCAATCGAAAACAAGAAATTATACGATTCCCATAGTGGTAGGTTTCTTCCAAATAATACGGGTTTCCGTACTATCAATTATATTTGTACAGAAGAGATGACTAAATCGGTTACTTGCAAACATTTTCTTACTTTACTGTTGTTGTTTCCCTCGAAGAAATACGTCGACTTCATGGACACCGTATTAAGCGAATTTAATCAATTTTCACAATAACCGTGTCACCAAGACGAACTTTGAATTTTGATATTTGCTCAATTAACATATTAACTTCCTCAACCAACACTTGAACCAGCTCATCACCGAATAATCGAATCCCATATCACACTTGGATACCATGTTTATTAACTATGTGCAGGTAAGTAGAATGTTTCCCGCATAATAAACCAAATTTACACATATTTTATCATTATCATTGCTCTCTAATGACCGAGTGCTATTCCAAACAACCGTTTTGAATACCTCGCTGTTTCGATCACTGAGTTCCTAGCGACTCAGCTCTACCCGGAGATAGGTCATTAGAACGTCATCGACCTTAAAAGAAGCTATTGCAACAACAGCAACACGATGGTTTTGTAATATTGAGCGAGTGGTGCCCACAATAACACAATGCGTCATATTCTAAGTTGCACATTTAGCCTTTACATTTTGAATAGTGATTGACAATCATCAGGACGTTGATTACGCCTTATATTAGCACATCTCTGCATATGCCAACCAGAATAGCTCACTATATTTGGGTCCCTTATGCGAATTCCTTCATTGTTGAAAATGATAGTTTCATCTAGACGGGACTACATATTTCCTCACTTAATAACAAGGCACATTCTTCAAAATAGAAATAGAAGCCATGTTGATATCTGCCTGCATACCTTTATTTAATCAAATTATTTTTATATATATAATATAAGAATATAGACTTATTTACTGACGTTCAGCTGCTGCGTCTCGCATTCCCTTGAATCCTCTTCATTTTAATCCTTGTATTTCTGTATGGAATTTCTCATGTATACACATTCGCCGAAAATAGGGTCATTGGGGCGTTCTAGGGCTAAAAGGTAGCCATTGCAACACATAATGTGGAGTAAGTTTTTGTGTTATCCATTTCGTGACGTACGTCAATCCAAGAATGAGGAAAACCTCTCGCTTAAAGCATCTGGCTTTATGGCAAAAACGCATACCGTCATCCTTATATTAGTGACAGCAATCCCATAAATGGGCTGGGGGTTGGATTTTGGCTGCCATGGACTATAAGAGATGCAGACCATAGGAGTATTAATGGCACACTTTGTTCAAACTTGATATAATAATTAGTATAAAACAAAAAACGTATCAAAGTAATCAACCAGCAGACCATAGTACCTGTAACATCTGGAGAAATGCACTAATACTATCTTTGGCATCAAAATATGATGCCCCGGCTGAGATATTCGAAAGCGCCGAAACGAAAATACGACTGCAGTCACTAGCTTATCGGTAGAGAAACGGAGCTCTAGCCATCATACAAACAGTGAAGTCTCAGCAGTCTCTACTGTTCGTCCAGTTATCCATTATAGATTTATTTATATTGGAATATATGAATATATATGATCCCTATGTGCAAAAGGTGGAGATTGTAGTTAATGTATAAATAAGAGTAGATGAGTGAGGAATACACATGAAGACTTCAGTTCAAGTGGGCTCTACAGAGAGTATGCGCAACTATTTGCGACGGTGAAGAAATCCTTGTCTAGTGGCAAAGTATTTTGTGAAAAATAAAACTAGGCGAAGTTCATAAGTGAATCTAAATGAATTTAACCATGACAATTTTCATGGTTGCGCATAAGAAAGTTGCAATTGACATTCTTATAGAAGCATAGGATCTAGATGGGCCTTGAGCTAAATTTCCCAAAGACCAAATACACACTATCGGAGACCAGAAAAGGCAGCTCTAAGTTGATGCATGCATAGGAACGAGACTTCGTCTCCTTTATTATGGGAGTAGCGTCGGTCGTTCTACTCATCTTGATTTTACAGTAGCTATGACATGCTTCATATGGCATAAGCCAGCATTTACTAAAGTATATCTCAATGCTGTATAGCTATGAATAATATTCAAATTGACGTGCTGGCCGTAAAATATTTCTTCTTCGTCCATTTCTAAAGGAAAATTAACGCAAACATTAGGAAAAAGGCATGAATAATGCTACCAGGACCGCCGGCTTTGACACATTGGAATTAAGAAAAAAATTATTTGGATTCTGGCCAAGTAATAGTGAGCAGGCAATTTTAATTTCAAGGAAGTGGATAATTATTTTAACCTACATCAAACAACAAAACTTAGTTAAAGAAATGCACCACATTCGTCAGTAAAGAACTGTATCAGTTATTACGATTAGACAACATTTCAGGATTAAATTTTATATAATTTTGCTTGCTTATTTAAATTAATTTTCATCAATTGTCTATTCCCCAGGTGATGATTGGTGCTCTATAATCAAAGACAAAAGTAGCATAGACCCCAAGGTTTACATACCAAAAAAATTCATGGTATCGGAAGCTACAGTGAGATTCACATGGCAATGCTTTGCTCAAAGATACTGTAGATGAGCGAAGAGAATTATCAGCCAGGACAGATAGACACGATTTTCTCATAAAGAATTTAATCTGAGAACTATGATACGCCCCTCACTCTACGTAGAACGCGAAATCTAATAGACAACAACTCTCTTAAAATTGAAACAGTTAATGTGGTGCAATAAGTTCGCAAAGACCAGAACACAACTATCTTTGGATATTCAAACAAATTTATTTTTGCCTGCAATATGTTACAAATAGATATCAATGGCCAAAAAGAATGGTATCCCGCTTAATCCTTAATTTCTTCTCTTTCATATATACAGATAAGTAGTTTTTAATCTTTTTTGTCTGGTTTTAAAACCAAACTGTTAAATAAACAGGCTTTGTCACCTGTTTTAAATTCGGCATATTTTGACCCATCTTGGGGTTTAGCCTTGGACTTCAATTTGACTTTGTGCACCTCTTGCAATTGGACGTGGCTTATCGGCTCATTTATACGCAACCGATCATTCTCAACGTTCACGTCACTGTTCACCATCGAAGAATCTGTTTGTTCGGAATTCAAAAACAGTTGAGACCAATTGCATTCAAAGTCAACTGGGTCGGACTGTTCAACCGCGCTAGCTGAAGCAGGCTTTTTCCTCTTCTTAGATTTAGGCAGCTCAAAATCATCTGTCGTTTCATCTTCTAATTTCACAGTCGGTTCCGAGGAAACTAATAGAAAACTTTTCTCGCGATTACGTTTCGATTTCTTTTTCTTCTGCTCTACCAAAGTGTTACTGGTATCGGAAGACGCTTCAGTTACTGTTTTAGTACATTCTTCAGAATCTTGTTCCTGCAAGTTTGTATTTACTTGAGGTAACATATCTTCCAAGATGTCAAGTAGATCACCGTGCAACACCATCGACTTGAAGTGAGTTACGACTTTCGTTACTTTTACAAGCAAATGTCTACCAGCTTGCAGATTGGAATCTTGAAACTCAGGTGCAGAGACTTTTGAAATACGACAAGTCACACATTTAGGAGTTTGTTTCACTTTGCAAAAGATATAGGAGTCGTTAGTGGAAGTAACAATACACTCAATTTCAAGACCGCGGTATGGTCGAAAAACCTAAAAATAATCAGAAGCAAATAGTTTAAGCTTAGATACAAAAAACGTATAAATAATTAAAAATAGTAATCGTATAAATGTTACTCAAAATCAGTGAACTCAATATGACAAAAAATGATAAATTAGCAGTCCAAATAAAGACTGCACCAATATTTTCCTTTTAATATAACTCAAAAAGCAATAACTTAAAGCATTTATCGGTGAAAAAATTCCCATATGTGTAATTATAATAATTCGCCTCGAGTTGTAGATCAATAAAAATAATAATAAAATATTCTTTAGAAATACGAGCTGTGCCATTTCAATGGGCAAAAATAAAATGAAACTTTATCAGATATAAGAAACGATGTAATTAAACGAACAGTGGTTGCGCGGGTGGTGATAACAATTGTTATAATCAAGGTTGCGGTCTTGATATAAACACCTGACCCATTAATTACTTACATATGTCAGTATAAACTAAGAATTGTGTAGTGTAGAAAAGGCAATTCATCCAGTAGACCGTGAATTGTATAGTGTATAAAAAGCAATTCATCCAGTAGACGGTCTACTGGATGAATTGCCTTTTCTACACTATACAATTCTTAGTTTATACTGACATATGTAAGTAATTAATGGGTCAAATTTTTATATCAAGACCGCAACTCTGACCTAATAATAAGAAACGATGGTTTCTCATTTTCTTTTCAATTATTTTCAAATCAATATATATATATATATATATATATATATATATATATATATATATATGTTTCTATCTGGTAATGCAAATATATTACCTGTAATTACACCCGTAGTTTAGCGGCACCAAATCTGCGTGTCTATGTGCTTAAACTTTCTTCTGCGTGGTAACGGAAACGTAACTCAAAAATGGGATGCTTTAGTAAATTGTAGCTTTTTCTGATCGTACAAACAACTGTTTCTTTTGACTTCTCTTATTAACAACTGACTAATTCGATTGTTTTACATATCCATTAGACGTTAGATCGTTAATTAATCAGTCTGTCGATTCTTGAAAAACAGCAGCGAACTGTTGAGAATTTTATTAAAACAGCAACAAACAGCCATAATGCAAATACTGTTCAGACCAGATTGGTTAATAGAAAGTTGTGTTACTTAGATAACAATTAAACTCTCCATTTAGTAACACATCAAAGAACATTAAACGAAAGTCGTTATCATGCGTTGAAATGAAACGGATATTGTTATGCGGTTTATTGAAATTTAGAAGCAGAGTTCGCGATTGCAACCTGTTTTTAAAAACAAGGAAATTATCATCAAAATTACGTGTACATTTTGCACATTTAATTCAGTCTTTCTATAATGATGTGGTCTCAAGACGGTCTGGGGAAATCTCGGACAAAACCCGAAGACAGGGGCACTTCATTTCCACTCAATAAGCCTATTTATGGATACTTGCAATAAAACGAAACTGTATACCCTTTGTGAATAGCAAAATATAGTTGCATAATAGTTCACAATAGGGATCTTTCAAACTGTTGTCATAGTATTAATAGTTACAAATGCCCAGATGTTAGTTATATATAAACTCGTATGATTATGAAATGCAAATTTATCAGTAGGCTAGAGACTGAAAATAAGCGCTTCAGCAATATCGTATACGCCAAGAATAAGATTCCTCAATGCCAAACAATACAGAGTTCAGTGATGTTGTATAACCTATGAACGCGTGCACCAAATTTCATCAAGCAGACACAATATTAAATTAATCAAGGCTTTGATCTTGATATGAACTCCTGACTCATTATGTGCACACATTTTTCCGTATAAACCAAGCATTGCGTAGTGTTGAAAAGGCAATTCATCTAGTAGACCGGTTTCGTACCTGCCGCTCGGGCATGGGGGCTCAGTGGTTAGAGTAAAAGATTTCGAAGATAAGCCCAGGTTCGAGACATGTGCGCGGTAAATTGTGGACAGTACGTGCTGAGTTTCGAATAAGGACGATACTGGTCTACTGGATGAATCGCCTTTTTACTCCATTACACAATGTAGGTACAAAATGGGTCAGGTGTGTATATCAAGATTACAATCGTAATAAAAAGTAATTGTTATCACCGCTCGCGCAACCAATGTTTATTTAATTAGATACAACATTAAAAGGGAACATGAAAAATAAACACACCACGTTTTTAATATGGCCACGTCAGCAAAGAGAATGTAAGTGTAAATTTCAAAAAAAATATAAGTTTGAAATCGATGTCTGAAGCGAGGTGCACTGAGCACTAGATTTCAAAAAGTATTTTGCGCGAAAACTTTACGCCCAGTCGACCGCTGCGAATAGTTGCCTGTGAAACAGCAACGTATCTGCGAAGTCTGACATTGCAGGTGGTCATTGAAGAGCTGCTAAAATGACAATTATTAGTGGTCAAGTTAAGAGCAGAATTCAAACAGCTGTATATTTTTATGCCTCCGAAATTACATGCAGTGTAAAAGGCTACAAATTCAGTTTTAACATTTTCGGCAAATAGATTTACAAGGGGATGGATGTCATCCGCTAAGTGGGACCAGTATAAACGCCCTCACGAGGTGTTGGTCATCGAAGTGAATTAGAATATAAAATAGGAATAGGAGCACCCAGAACACCATCGGCTATTAGGTGTTGCGAACCTAGTAACAAATTAGTTCAGTTGTGACCAGTAGGATAAACCAAAGGCAGCATGAACGGAAAGTATAATTTCATGCACATTCGTTTCGTGTCCGTCCTATTATTCCACATTCTTCACCCAAATATATAGTGGTTAAAGGGCGTAATACCGGCTCCTAATGATGAGTCGCCAGTAAGCACGAAACGAATGTGCATGAGATTATGCTTTCCGTTCATGCTGCCTTTGGTTAATCCTTCTGGTCACAGCTGAACTAATTTGTTACTAGGTTCGCAGCATCTAATGCATACTTGCATATATATTAGTTCTCCACAACAAACAGTATTTAACCATCTGTTATGTTAAACGGTTTTTAGTTAGTGCAAAACACAGTCATGTGACCATTGGACAAATGTTTACAAGATACTAATTACCTCCAGCATATTTATTATACCGAACGCCTGAAACACAAGGCAAGATCAGACCTAAATGATAAATTCCTCGCTAAGAAAGGGCAAATAATTCAGGATATTCAGCAAGAATTCGATATGGGCATATTTATATATGCCAACTTTTTACCAATAAATACATTTTACTCTTTGTAGTTTTTATTCAAGATTTTTTATTATCACAACGAATTTCCGGCAAATTTCAAGCCTTCTTTCTGGAATATGCGATCTCTTACTTTGCAAGCTAAACAGTCGTTCACTGCCAGTGAAGTACATAAGTGAGGTGTCCACATTGTTTGCCTCCAGGAGATCACACATGCTTCGAGCATTCCAGTGTGTCTTACTATAGCCTAAAATATGGGCAAAGGGGATTATACACCCGTCCAAACGTATGGTGTTGCCCTATTACTAACCAGTACTGTAATAAGCATACATGCAACAATTAGCATACATATACGAAAATATACATCTTCTGCATGACGAGTTCCAGAAGAGCCTTTGCATCAAACTTGACTGGAAATGCCAGCAGCACAATTTCTATTAAATCACGAACATGAACTTCTTTCCGTTTTTGCCACGCGTACATAAGATTTACAGTTAAACAATGCTTTATTTCGCGAAAGGTCATAAGAACTCTTTAATTCAAGTTTGCGAGCTTAAGATAAACATCAATTCCATTGCATCTAACCAGTCGTACAATATAGCAAAACTACCGTCACTCACACGCACCGACGCGTTTTTCCTACTACAGTTATCATCCGAACACAACGGAAAACTGACCAACGAGGATCAAACCGAAATGCATATATAGGGAAAGCCAAATTAGATATACGATTCTCATCTCTCATAGTCTCGCATACTGGAATGATTAACTCATCGCACTCTGAAGATGACCACAAAAGATCGAAGCGTGTCACTACGTGTAACAGCTTTGCTGTTTCGCGACATGTTAGATACAATGTTATTGGTAGTTATTGGAAGCTCGCAAAGATTATTTAAAGAATAATATCCTAACCGGCGTATGAAATCATTGTAGTTTCACTTAAATGACTGCTCTACGGTTGTAGACACTCGCACACAAGCATAAATGATGCACGCTTATCTAGTGGAAAGTCAGTAATTGTTATGATATCTTCAAGTAAGTATAAACGAAGCCGTCTAAACAAAACTTATGACTCAACTAATCATTGATTGCGCGGATGGTAGTGACGATTCTTCAAATCAAGCTTGCGAGCTCGAAGTAAATACCAATCCCATTGTATTTAACCAGTGGTCGAACATCAAATCAAAAGAATTATGACTTGTCAATTTTGTGGTGCTCTGAGCGGAGCGCTGACAGAGACTCGAAAGAAAGTTACGAAATAAAAACGAGCACAACAAGGATGAGGTAATTGATCAATATCTAGTCGCGCAAAATAATCATTTCAAACATTATTTTATTGGCAGTCATTCTGTTACATGCTTGGTATTTTTTAACACTAAAATGTATTTCTGCAAAATTTTGAGAAACTAATAACATTTTATAGCTTGAAGTAAACATCAACCCCATTTTATTTAACCAGTCGTCGAACAACCTGCTAAATACAATGGCATAGGTGTTAACTTCAAGCTCGCAAACTCTTTTTAATGAATGGTTGTCACCACTCGCGCAATCAAGGAATATTTAATTGTAAAACCCAATAATGTGAATCAAAGCATAAGAAATTGAAATTGTCAACATGCGAGGCGCATACGAATAGACAGTTTGACAGCTCTATGAACAATAAAATACAAAATGTTTAAATAAAAATATTTCCAAATGACGTTTTGATCGTCGTAGTTGTAAATATACTCTGTGCGTAATGAATGAGTGTATTTCCAAATATGTGAGCAACAAATAGTTCTCAAAATACCAAAAAAATAAATTCTGGTGACGAAAAATATCATACTTGCACAATCTTGACTGCCAAAAATCAATAATTGATCGACAATGTACAAAAAAGCTTAAAATAAGGTCTCGGCCTAGCTTAGTGTTAAAAAACCAGCAGTTATTTCTTAAGAATTTCTCAAGACCTGAACTGAAAGAAACACATTTGTTGGCATTTCAAGCAATTCTGATCTTCTTGATACTAGTAATGTAGGCAGAAAATTAGAATATTTCATAAAACATAATGAATCAATTTCCTTATTGACTAAACGTCATTATCATAATTATGCACAACAACGCAAAATCCATTAGTGACAGCTATATAAGAATTAAAAAAGAACAAAAAAACAAGACAATTTTTTTTTGAAAAGTTACAATAATGACTAAAATAATAATTTAGGCACACAAGCTATTAAAGATCATTTACCTGATTTTCGGATTGCGTACCGAAATATTTGAATCCACTGTCATCATGATGATTTTTGCAAATATTTCGATTTCCGGGTACGGAAATCTTTTTCAATGCCAAACACATCACCCACTAAGTTGACAATCAGTATGTCAAGTGGAAATATTAGTTGAAACTGCCTCATTTATACTTGTTAGATATCTTAAATATAACGTTTATTTAAAAAATGCTAAGAAAGTGTATGTTGAATTGGTTTGTGTATATGTCTACATGTATACACTCTTCGCAATGAGATAAAAGTGATTTAATGATAATTACTGACAACTCACTAGATAAGCGTACGTCACGCCTGTGTGTATGTGTTCTCGTTTGTTTTGAATTGAGGAGTAATCAGTTAATGCACGTGTACACTCATCCCTGTGAAATTACAGCGATTTGGCAACATCTGACTATTCACTGAATAAGCGTGTTTGTGTGTATGTGCGTGAGCGTTTACTTAAAACTGAGAGCTAATCTGTTACATGTAATTACAGGCACGTGTAACGGTCATACAAGTAAAACTAAAATGATAACTGTCATTTCCTAACTGCACACGTCAGACCTATTTTACACTTACTTTTCTAAATGAAGTAATTACGAGTGGCATTTCGGTGAGAAGGGGCAAGATACTATGAATAGAGTAAATAAAAACGCAATATGGCTGATGCATTAACATGCTAAGAGTTGATCCGACCCGGGCTCGAACCGGGGACCTTCTGCGTGTTAGGCAGACGTGATAACCGCTACACCACCGGACCTGGCAAAAACACAATATGGCTGATGCATTAACATGATAAGAGTTGATCCGTTACATATAACAGATTAGCTCTCAGTTTTAAGTAAACGCTCACGAACATACACACAAACACGCATATCCAGTGAATAGTCAGATGTTGCCAAATCGCTGTAATTTCACTGGGATGAGTGTACACGTGCATTAACTGATTACTCCTCAATCAAAACAAACGAGAACACATACACACAGGCATGACGTACGCTTATCTAGTGAGTTGTCAGTAATTGTCATTAAATCAGTGCAATCTCATTGCGAAGAATGTATACATGTAGATATATACACAAACCAATTTAACATACACTTTCTTAGCATTTTTTCGGAAATCGAAATATATGCAAAAATCATCATGATGACAGTGGATTCAAATATTTCGGTACGCAATCCGAAAATCAGGTAAATGATCTTTTCCCTGTCGCGCAACGTTTCTTTTAAAGCTATTAAAGAGTCTTTAAATAAATGCGGATTCTCAAATGTTTACATACAAAGATCCGTTTAATTTGACTATATCGCTGTACATTCAGTGGTACATTTTGTGAATGGCATATCTTTATTTGATTTTATGCATCAAACTGGTTGTTTCTTATGTATATAATTGACATTGAACAGAACAGTGAAGTTCAAATAACCTGGTCGGTTTCGCTAATGACCACCATCCCAGGAAGATTTTAGGAAGTGCAAGATATTCGACAGACGGCGCTATTCTTTTAACACAAGGATGGAATTAAAATAATCATGAACGCAATGAGCCTTTAAATAAATGCGGATTCTCAAATGTTGACATACAGAGATCCGCTTAATTTAACTATGTCACTGTAGACCATTCAGTAGTACATTTTGTGAATGACATATCTTCATTTGATTTTATACATCAAACTGGATGTTTCTTATGGGATTCAGTCAAGATTTCATATTTAAAATATTCTATTTCACCATCAAAAGATACTTAAGTAGCATTTGTCTGGCAATTAAAAAAATTTAGCCCATTTAGCGCACTAGTCTTCTAGGGTCAGTGGTTTGTTGATGAGGGTGTTCAACTATTATAAAGATACACAGTTAGATAAGTGTACCGTCAGAGAGGTTTCGTAATAAAACCTAATAAAAAGTGTTATTAATTCAGGATAAGAAAAGAACATCTAAATGAATAGAAAAATAGCCATACCTCGATGTCCACTTCTCCCTTTAAACGGATATGATTCAATTCTGGGCGAATTCTGCACAAAGACACTGAATGTTCATCAAGATGAGAATTAGCACACAATCCGCCAGACGGCTTTAAATGAAGTGTCGGCAAAATAACCTTATTGACAATCCCATCTAACTCTGGTAAATTTTTACCGACAAAGGTCGATAAATATGTCTGGACCGTAGCCAAAGGAGAAGACAATTGCACTGGGAAAAGAGGAACTGTAAAATTCCACGATGTTGTCTCCATTCTAAATAATAATTAATCAGATTACGTATGTTAATATTTGTTAAAAACCAAAGTAATCAATAATAAACGATAACGCATAGCATGAAAAAAAACTAGTTTTAAAACCATAATAATCATAATGCACGATAATCGATAAAATTATTATGCTTAAAAAGTGTTGGATGTAATTCATGGCAACATACACACTGCCTATAATGAAGGAAATAGCATTTACAAAACATGTCGGCTAAAAAACAAAGACCAACAGTAACGGTTTATCGCTAGTGAATAGAAACAAGACCGTTTTTCAAACATGACCATATTTTTATCATTATTAAACGAACATTGGTTGCGCGGGCGGTGATAATTATTATAATCAAGTTTTCGGTCTTGATAAAAGCACCTGACCCATTAATTACGTAATTATGCCAGAATAAACTAAGAATTGAAAAGTAGCATATAAAAATCAAATATACAACGGCAAATTCATTTGGATTTCATCATCCTCGTTATTACGAACAGCAATAAAAAAAGTCGTTATTAGGTGGCGTTTCAATTTATATAACCATGGGACAAAAATATAATTTCAAAGAAATAAAATAAAGAATAATAATGACCAATAAGTAATAAATTAGACAAAACAAAAAAATTAAAAAGGAGAGTGAAGCATGATGGGGAGAATCTAGTTACATTAGTTAGTATATAACTGAAAATTGTGTGTAGTGTGCGGCAGGGTGGCTCAGTGGTTAGAGCACCAGATTCCGAAGCAGACGTGCCCAGGTTCGAGCCCTGTCCGCGGCAAATTCTGGCCAGTACATGATGAGTTCCCAATAAGGACGAAACCGGTCTACTGGATGAATTGCCTTTTCTACACTATACAATTCTTAGTTTATACTGACATATGTAAGTAATTAATGGGTCAGGTGCTTATATCAAGATCGCAGCCTTCATTATAGTAATAAGTGAGAAATTGTTTATTCCTATTGGGCATGATCACGCGATAATAACAAAATGTGTGTTTCTCGTATCTGCGCTGCAAGACAGTCAAGTTCATTCATTACTCAATGGAATTAGTAATATATGCTTTTTCTCTCTCAAGGCCTACTCCTCTTCAGTTTGAAAATGCAATAACTGCAGGCCTTATTATAGAATAGTCTTCCAGTCTTCAAATGAGTTCGTACAAGTAGTACAGCTAATATATATATATATATATATATATATATATATATATATATATATATATATATATATATACATATATATATATTAGTCGTTAGAACGCGAGTCTCAATAAATGTCATAGTACCCTTTCTATGTACAAAAAGAAAGCGAAATTTTATCATGTACAAAACAGTTTCTTCCTTATATTCCCCTCAAGTATCTACAAATAAAAATCTCTTTACTCATAAAATGAAAGGCCAAAAAATAGAAAAATGTAAAAATTGAGAGAGTGGGAAATAAGAGAACAAAATAATTACGTGCATCACTTCTAGTTCAAGCTCAAAGCGCGAACATGCTTCTTCCACTTGCAAAAATCCAGCTGCAATTTTTTTTCCATAAAGCTTCGTATATGGATAACTCCATTCTATTATTGTATTTAGTAATTATCTTAAATACTACGTCTGGAGAACATACGTGTCAGGTTTCAACGATGTGTTGCGCAATTGCAGACATGTGTTCACAATTTAACTTAAAACGGGCGTTTATGTTGTAATGTACTCTCTTTCGAGTATTTAACCATATGGTCAATCGGTCTACGTAAGTTTAGAAAGTGCCTTTCGTCATAACAGCTGGCAAAATCTTACGTAGGTTGGTCGACCAGACGGTTCATTACCAGAATGAGAGTACATTGCAACATAAACCCCTGATTTAATTCAAATCGTGAATACACGCTGCACAACGCATCGTGAAACCTCACATATTTGTTCTCCAGACATAGCATTTAAGATAATTTGTAATAAATAACGAAACGAATTAGCAAAATGGAAAGGATACTATGAATATATATATATATATATATATATATATATATATATATATATATATATATATATATATATATGCCTTTACACATATTTACGTGTCTCCGGCTTAGAATAAATTATGACATTCGATTTATTTATAGTTATATCGTCTCTCTCTTTCTCACTATCTTAGTTCTTCTAGAGTACATTGCAACATAAACCCCTGATTTAATTCAAATCGTGAATACACGTCTGCAACTGCGCAACACATCGTTGAAACCTCACATGTTTGTTCTCCAGACATAGCATTTAAGATGTTTACTTAATGCAATAACAGAAACGAATTAGCAAAATGGAAAGGGTACAATGAATATATATATATATATATATATATATATATATATATATACTAGCTTTACACATATTTACGTGTCTCCGGCTTAGAATAAATTATGACATTCGATTTATTTATAGTTATATCGTCTCTCTCTTTCTCACTATCGTTCTTTCTTCTTCTCTTCCTCGACTTCTCCATCGCTCTTGTTCTCTCTCATTTGCGCTGTACCTGGTCCGTAGCCATAGAAATTCCGGCCTGACGACCGGTGGGCTCAAGCTAGTCAACCCGGGATTGGTAGCATGAACCTTGCCGGGCCATAAAGGGACACAGCCATCATCCCGTTTCATGTGAAGCCTCGAGTTTGGTCTAACTGCGCTGTAACTTTTTTGTTAAATGTGTAGTGACGGAATGAGAGCAAGCGTTCCAGACGTGAAGGGCAAGTTTCGGCTGCTGAAGGAAACTTTGGCCACTGGCATCTGGGCAGATAGTGCTCATCAGCCTTGGTTGGCAGACTATCTAGGAGAAGGAAAACTCCGAATACAAACCATCACTAGGAATGGGCGACCTAGTGTTCTTTTACAGTCCACATATAACCATGACAAGTACAACTTACAATGATTACATACTGCATCGGCCGTCGCGCAGTATAAAAAGGGTCGCCTTATCTGCTGAGCCGCGCAGGGTGGATAAGCGAAATCGGGCTACTGCAGGCAACTTTATCTCCGATTCTGCCTCCTTTCCTTCCCCTTCCTCTTCTCAATCTAACAATAACACTCTTTTAGATACTATGAATATGGTTGGTTTAGATCATAACACTGAGCCCAATATCAGGTTGCCAAATATCGAAAATGGTTCTAGTAGACGATCATTCATTAAACCTAGGTTAGGTTTTAACGTAGGCGCATTTAATGTGCGAACATTAAAACAACTTGGACAACAAGAATCTCTTGCTCGTACGTTGGATAAATTAGAAATCGACATATGTTGCGTATCTGAAACCAGAATACAGGATCCTACGTGCATTACAGAACTGGTTGCACCATCCCTATCTACGCGTTATTGGCTTCGAACATCTGGTTCCACAGAGTTCTCTCAAGCCGGTAAATGGGGCGTTGGTATTGTCCTTAGCGCGCGAGCTGAAGCTTGCTTAATTGAATGGATCCCTTTAAATAGTCGACTGTGTGCGGCACGTTTAAATACATCTACTAAAATCAAAGCAAAAACCGTTATCATCGTTGCCTCTTCGTTGTATCTGCATATGCTCCTACCGATTGCAGCACAGACGAAAGCAAGGACGGTTTTTACTCCGAATTGAGCTCCTTACTATGTAAAGCACGAAGTGCAGATATAGTCCTGGTTATGGGTGACATGAATGCTCAAGTTGGGCGCTTAAGTAACACAGAATTTTATTCGCGGTTTACGAGACGCTGGTTAGTTTAGTCCAAACTGTGTATGTGTAAACGATCAACTATTCAGCAAAGGAAATCATCATCATCATCGTCATGCACTGCCATATAACCATAAAAAGCGAGAGAAAACATATGACAAAAATAATAATTTAGTGAAATTTGGGAGAAAGAGAGAGAGAGTACCTAGTTACTTTAAGTATATTTATAATGATAACTCGCAGAAATGAGGCAAACTAAACCTCTACAAAACAACATTATTGCCAAGTCAGAATTAGGGCAAGGCAACATCAGCAATACAGCTTCCTTACGGCTTTCACTGCATCACGTCATAGACAAAGCAAATCTCGCAGCTATCTTTGCCCTACTAAGAAAAGAAAGTTATGAAGATGATTCTATCAGACATATGCAACAAGATCGCCACTGAGCTCGGTTCGATGCCATGTCGCGAAGGGATTCTAATCAAGAACTATGATGAGCACGTGGACCTCATCCTGGCAGACAAGTGGATCCTATACCACCGAATTTGGATGCACGTGACTTCAACCGTTTCTGCCATGTCAAAATATGCCAACCTTGTTTCTTACGCCAATCTGGTGCTGAATGAGAGAACAGAGCTCTACTAGACAATCAAGCTAAAGGCATACGCAAAACTTAACCGAACCAACGAAGTTGCTGGAGCCTTATTTGTTTTTTTAATAAGGAGCATTCGTAGGCAGATCCAAAAATACGTCTACGGATGTCAACGTTGGTTATTCGTTGTTTGTAACTAACATGTGCTATGCTTCTCAAACAATGATGATCGAATGCCTGTAAGCGTCTAAAATCATTAACTCTAAGGGACCGAGTTTCACTAGCGTATAGTAAAACTGCGCGTAGAGATGTATTGTAAGCACGACCTTTGAAACAGTGTGAAATACTCGCGTTTCTCCAAATATGGCGAATGTTCGAGAAAGCTAACCAAGCTTTCTCGATTCTCATTCTCACCTCGCCAGACATATTTCCTAAGTTCTTTATAGATCTACTAAGGTATGCAAACATGTCAACTATCTCTAGATCTTCATTATGTAGTCCCAGAATTAGAGTGAGTAGTGGATGATCCTGTAAAAGTATCTTACATTTAGAAATTCGAATTTCATACCAACCTAGTGTTCTTTTACAGTCCTTATTTAACCATGAACAATACGAATGAAAATGTTCGCTTCTTATGGTCATAAGGGCAGTAAAACCTGTCAATTTTGGCTTTTGTATGGCTGTGCATGATGATGATGATGACGATACACAGCCAAGATCGACTATTTGATCGCCCGGAAGAACCTTGACAACTGCATCTTGAATTTGTGGAAGGGTTGTTCATAATAGCATCGATTACAAAATTAAACAAAAACGAGGGGAAGTTGACAGCATTGACACAAACCACTGCTGACTTAAAAGTTGTGCGTTAACTCGTTGTAGATCTTAACGCGACCAGAATTATTTGTGTAGAGAGCGCTTATAATATTAACAAATTATGTGGGTACATTTTTCGTCAGCTAGAACCAGACTTTCACGGCGAAGCGGCCGAATAGAGCTGGATGGTGGGTGATCCCGTAGAAGTACTACACATTTAGAGTATGAGAAGTTCATACTGAAAGACGACTGCTAATAAACTTTAGGTGGCCTGGGCAGAACTTGGGTTGTAAAATAAGCATATCACATCGTCTTCATAGTCAAGCTTGACTAATATTCCGACTAGAAAAATTTCGATATTGCAACATGAACATACAGAATAGTATAGTCTATAATGACATCACAAAATTAAGCATAAATTAGGAACGAACATACCTGATGGACGCCACTGTTAATATTAGTTATGAGGTAACCGAGTGCAGGGCCTAACGCGACAAGAGTTTGCACGTATAGCAGTTACAAATCTTGCGTACATACCACAATTTCACAGAATATCGAATAGAGCATTAGGATCTCCTAGGTAAAAATTTTTCTTTAAAATCTAGAAATCTAGCTATTGTGGGACCGCGATTTACATTTCATTCTTTAAATACTTGCATTAAGGCAAGCATATTAACTATACAACCTTGTCCCGGTCGGAATTCGTTTTTTTTCTTCTCTTCTATATGATTCACACAAAGCGCCGAAACATAGTAAGCTTATAGAAGTAAATAGCCGAAATAAGACTGCGGTTAAGCTTATACCACAGTGGTTATCGCGTGTTTTGGAGATGGGAATGATGGCCGACTTGCTCAAAACAGCCGGCATGATCTACCCACTATATGAAGTAATAAAGAGTATTCGATATCCAACAAATAACGCTGCCACCATCTTTTAAAATGGTCGGCAGCAAATTATCGAAGCCTGCAGATTTGCGATGTTTAAGAGATCCAATTTCATTCCGCATTTTTAACTCTGATAGTTATTCTGGTTTATTGTTCTACATTGTCCATACAGGCATATTTTAAATGATCAGGACAGATGCAAGTGCCCACGAAAATTAATCTTTGAGGTGTTACGCAACCTAATCAAGACGACTCATTTTATCGGTTATAAGATAATTATGACACATTTAATAAATCACTAACTGTTTAGTTTTCTCGAGCCTGTTGCAAATTAATTTAAAACAAATATCGCATGTTACCTCATGCGAAGTGCTCGAGATTAACTTTTAGACTGTTTATATTGGCGTCTAATAGCTCTCAAAGTATAAACGGGGCTATGGTGGATTTGGCGTCCAGCTCAGAGAATCTCTACAGTCCTCCCATACCCAATGACAAACTGTAAGAGAGCCTACGACGCCACATACAGTAATATCTGCATTTCACATAGCTGCTTATCATCAGTCATAGTATGTTCGAATGTTCACCATAAAAGCCAGCTAACATCAATGCTTAAAAATCTGCATATTTATGTTGTAAAGACGGCATATTCAGTTTTGCATATCTTTACTTATTTACTACGAAAAAAGAAATTCTGCTGTTTGAGACCTCGTGAGTTCATCAACTGGAATGCTACACAAAGAATACGCACATGCTGCTATAATATGAAGTTTTGTATTCTACTGTGAATCAAGACTGTCGTTTTTCAAGAATTTATTCCAGTCGATATTATCTTAGTCACAGATATCTTATGCCTTAATGATAAGCAGTCTCTGGTTAATGTTTCACTCACTTTTACAAAAACCTGCTTTTTATTTTTACATTAATCGTTTCAATTATCAGGCCAGATGGCATTTGTTACCAAATAAATAATTATTAATATTTGATATTTACTTTAATTGGCTTTGAGTTAAATTTCATGTCTACTATAAAACAGATGAGTGTTAGGTCAGTGTCATCATATGCGTTCTAAGAATAATCGGTAGACCTGGATATAAATACGTCCTCTCTAACTAATTTATTGATAATCAACATGAGGCGATACTTGGCCGGTGGCTGGAGGACGTTGTGGCACACCGCTTTACATCTCGGAGTAATTTCACAAGAGTATAATGTAAACTCCGTCCAGCTATAAGACAGTCGAGACTCGGAATTGGATGTATTATCTTATAATATTTACAATTGAAGTCAATAATTATCTCCATAAGCGGATTTATTCTCGACTGATATATATAAAAGCATCATACTTAATTCCATAGTTCATTTCCTATAAAATATTGACTAATTTTCAATAGCGGAGTGTTTGGTCATTAACGTCCAATCAATAAATTACTAAGTTTATAAACACGTGCATTACCAGGTTTATTAAAATAGCCAATTTAATTAAAGTGAGGAAACATAGGATAGGGTATTCACAAAAACAAAATAAAAAATCAAAGATGAATAAATTTCCATAATTAAAATGATTAAAGCTGTTTTTTTATAAATTGTTATATTATTAAACTTGTAAATAATCAAGTCAAATAAACTATTATTGAATATAACTAATATTTGAATAATTGCCGAAGAATAACAACAAAATATCATATACCGTGACTGTATGTGTGTATGCTACAAAATTTGTACATGTGCGCGATATAACCTCGACATATTTGAACAATGCCACCAAGTGGTCTTAAAGAAAGCCGTGTAAAGGCTCCTAACTTTTACGAGTCTGAGAACCCCATAGATGCCAGATGGCGTGCAGTCCTATAATTTACAGTAGAATCTGATAAGCTTGTATTTTCATTCACATCTGCTTAATTCATACCTGTCGTGTCTTGCGCTAACTTGCTAGTGTCCTCAAATTTATGATTATGATAATACTTTCTCATGGTTAAATAAAAGACAGGATTAATTGTGTTTCAGCAACATAATTTCTCGAGAATCTATCTTCAAATTGTGTATTATTAAAACTGGAAAGGTTATGCATTATATCATCTTGTTAATCAACAATGCATACAATCAATTAT
>JAQBSW010008865.1:0-31764 GCA_029291075.1 Eudiplozoon nipponicum
GCAGCAGTAGTAGAAGTAGCCTCTGCAGTTTTAGTAGTATCAACAAGTGGAAATGACTCTAAATATTATTGATAGTAGTGGCAAACGTAGTATTAGTAGTGGTCGTAGCACTTGTTATGGTAGTGGTAGTAGTAATAATAAATAATAGAAATAATAGTACTAATATTAGTAGTAGTAGTAGTAGTACGAGTATTAGTATTATTAATAGTAAAATTAGAAGAGGTAGAATTAATAGTATCAGTAGTGGCAACATAATTGGTAGTTTTAAGGGTATCAGTAATATAAATATCTTTAATATTAGAAGTTTCAGCAGTAGTACTAGTGGTACCAGTAATATTAGTAGTTGTAGTAGTAGTAGTAGAAGAGTAAGTAGCAGCAGTTGTAGTAGACGTATGAGTAGTAGTAGTATTATGTGTTATTAGTATTATTAGTAGTACTTCTAATAGTAATATAAGTGCTATTACTTTTAGTATATGTATTGGCAGTCATATTTATTTTCGTCGTCGTTTTAGTATCCGGTGTTTTAATGCTATTATTTTTAAAGTAACTATTATTAGTCGCTCGCAATAATTATTGCTACAATTAATAAAATACTTAAATAGCAAATTTAGCATAAATAACCTAAAAAACACATTTAATTACGTACCGTGCAATTATTCCCGCGGGAAATTTGCTATATTAAGTAATATATTTTATTGGTGTATCCTTTCAAAATACGCGCTTATTTACTAATTTCAAAGACAATTTCAAAATTATACTCAGCCCAGAAAATCAAATAGAGCCATACGTTCTCTAGCTACCCGTATAAACAAATTTTGCAAACTGTAAATAAATATGAAATTCAATTTCGATTAATTGAAACGCTAGAAAAAATTATTTATCCAACCGGAATAAGTTGTAGATCAAACATTTATTATTGCGCGAGTGATGATAACAATTATTAAACTTAAGTTTGCAAGCATGAGATAAAAATCATTCCCATTAGATATATATATATATATATATATATATATATATATATATATATATATATATTTCTCAGTATAGAGAAAACTGTGTGGATGGTAGAAAAGTCTGAAATCATTTGGAGAATTATAATTTTTATTTTAGGTCGCTACACACAAATCGAACTAGCTTATCGAATATTAATCTACCAAATGCGGTAGTCATCTAGTTAGTTGATTCCTGTTTGCTGGCATGTCAGAATGAATTTACGGCAGGTGTAGCAGCATTTTGTCATAACCCAGCGTTAAACAACCAATTAAGAATTGGATCGAATTCGGGGATTCCGACTTTCTAATAGAAGCAAAGGCAATGTGATTTGTGACCAATGCTGTGAATTTCGTCCTTATGGACAAAATCGAAACACAGGTATACAACGGGTTTAAATATGTATTGCAAATTATAAAAACAAACGCCAAATAAGTCTTAAAATTTTTATACTTATTACTGATAATAGATCAGAATAAATGAGTACCTCTTTTCAGAGATAATCCTGACAACATTTAAATTCACGTTTCCTGTACTATATGTATAAAGCAATCTATAAAATATGTAGCCTGGAGTAGAACGTACAATTCTGTTAATACTTATTTTAATGAGTAATTACAAAAACAGAAGAAGCACCGCAGACATGGAGTAGTTGGGTGATATTTGTCGGCTGAAGAAAAGTTTGGCCACTGGTGCCATAATAACTAAAGCTTCTGCGAACCTAGTAACAAATTAGTTCAGTTGTGACCAGAAGGATAAACCAAAGGCAGCATGAACGGAAAGTATAATCTCATGCACATTCGTTTCGTGCTTACTGGCGACTTATCAGTAGGAGCCGGTATTACGCCCTTTAACCACTATATATTCGGTAGAAGAATGTGGAATAATAGGACGTTTCAATCTCCTAGACGAATGTGTAAACCTGTAATAGTGAAGCTAACATAATCTGAAGTCAACGACAATACTACTTCAATGCTAACTCACACTATATAATATATATACCGAGTCTGTGAAGGATACTAACACTATGGCTATTGTGTTAGTAACTGATACCTTTTTTTGAAATCGATGAGTACCGGATACTAACTCTATGGTTTCCGAGTCGGTACATGATACCAACCTGATGGATATAAATTTATGCTAAAGTTCACCCAAATTAAGAATTACAACAATTTCCGAACACCTGTTACTCCAGTTAAACCATACACTCTGGCCTTCATCGATATCAGTTATCACAGTTCGCGGTAAGCATGACATCATTCAATTCAATATATTACAGTTAAATACTGTTTGTTGCGAAGAGCTAATATATATGCAAGTATGTATTAGGTTTGCGAACCTAGTAACAAATTAGTTCAGTTGTGACCAGAAGGATAAACCAAAGGCAGCATGAACGGAAAGTATAATCTCATGCACACTCGTTTCGTGCTTACTGGCGACTCGTCAGTAGGAGCCGGTATTACGCCCTTTAACCACAATATATTTGGTATGAGAATGTGGAAAAATAGGACGGTACAATCTCCTAGACGAATGTGTAAACCTGTAATAGTGAAGCTAACATAATCTGAAGTCAACGACAATACGACTTCAATGCTAACTCTCACTATATAATATATATACCGAGTCTGTAAAGGATACTAACACTATAGCCATTGTGTTAGTAACTGATACCTTTTTTGAAATCGATGAGTACCGGATACTAACACTATGGTTTCCGAGTCGGTACATAATACCAACCTGATGGATATAAATTTATGCTAAAGTTCACCCAAATTGAAAATTACAACAATTTCCGAACACCTGTTACTCCAGTTAAACCATACACTCTGGCCTTCATCGATATCAGTTATCACATTTCGTGGCAAGCATTACATCATTCAATTCAATATATTACAGTTAAATACTGTTTGTTGCGAAGAGCTAATATATATGCAAGTATATATTAGGTTTTGCGAACCTAGTAACAAATTAGTTCAGTTGTGACCAGAAGGATAAACCAAAGGCAGCATGAACGGAAAGTATAATCTCATACACATTCGTTTCGTGCTTACTGGCGACTCATCAGTAGGAGCCGGTATTACGCCCTTTAACCACTATATATTTTGGTAGAAGAATGTGGAATAATAGGACGGTACAATCTCCTAGACGAATGTGTAAACCTGTAATAGTGAAGCTAACATAATCTAAAGTCAAACGACAATACGACTTCAATGCTAACTCACACTATATAATATATATACCGAGTCTGTAAAGGATACTAGCACTATGGCTATTGTGTTAGTAACTGATACCTTTTTTGAAATCGATGGGTACCGGATAGTAACACTATGGTTTCCGAGTCGGTACATGATACCAACCTGATGGATATAAATTTATGCTAAGTTTCACCCAAATTGAGAATTACAACAATTTCCGAAAACCTGTTACTCCAGTTAAACCATATACTCTGGCCTTCATCGATATCAGTTATCACATTTCGCGGTAAGCATGACATTATTCAATTCAATATATTACAGTTATATACTGTTTGTTGCGAAGAACTAATATATATGCAAGTATGTATTAGGTTTTGCGAACCTAGTAACAAATTAGTTCAGTTGTGACCAGAAGGGTAAACCAAAGGCAGCATGAACGAAAAGTATAATCTCATTAACATTCGTTTCGTGCTTACTGGCGACTCATCAGTAGGAGCCGGTATTACGCCTTTTAATCACTATATATGTGGCAGAAGAATGTGGAATAATAGGACGGTACAATCTCCTAGACGAATGTGTAAACCTGTAATATAGAAGCTAACATAATCTGAAGTCAACGACAATACGACTTCAATGCTAACTCACACTATATAATATATATACCGAGTCTGTAAAAGATACTAAATCTATGGCTATTGTTTTAGTAACTGATATCTTTTTTTGAAATCGATGAGTACCGGATACTAACACTATGGTTTCCGAGTCGGTACATGATACCAACCTGATGGATATAAATTTATGCTAAAGTTCACCCAAATTAAGAATTACAACAATTTCCGAACACCTGTTACTCCAGTTAAACCATACACTGCCCTTCATCGATATCAGTTATCACATTTCGCGGTAAGCATGACATCATTCAATTCAATATATAACAGTTAAATACTATTTGTTCGAAGACCTAATATATATGCAAGTATGTATTAGGTGTTGCGAACCTAGTAACAAATTAGTTCAGTTGTGACCAGTAGGATAAACCAAAGGCAGCATGAACGGAAAGTATAATCTCATGCACATTCGTTCCGTGCTTACTGGCGACTCATGAGTAGGAGCCGGTATTACGCCCTTTAACCACTATGTATTTGGTAGAGGAATGTGGAATAATAGGACGGTACAATCTCCTAGACGAATGTGTAAACCTGTAATAGTGAAGCTAACATAATCTAAAGTCAACGACAATGCGACATCAATGCTAACTCACACTATATAATATATATACCGAGTCTGTAAAGGATACTAACACTATGGCTATTGTGTTAGTAACTGATACCTTTTTTGAAATCGATGAGTACCAGATACTAACACTATGGTTTCCGAGTCGGTACATGATACCAACCTGATGGATATAAATTTATGCTAAAGTTCACCCAAATTGAGAATTACAACAATTTCCGAACACCTGTTACTCCAGTTAAACCATACACTCTGGCCTTCATCGATATCAGTTATCACATTTCGCGGTTAGCATGACATCATTCAATTCAATATATTACAGTTAAATACTGTTTGTTGCGAAGAGCTAATATATATGCAAGTATGTATTAGGTTTTGCGAACCTAGTAACAAATTAGTTCAGTTGTGACAAGAAGGATAAACCAAAGGCAGCATAAACGGAAAGTATAATCTCATGTACATTCGTTTCGTGCTTACTGGCGACTCATCAGTGGGAGCCGGTATTACGCCCTTTAACCACTATATATTTGGTAGAAGAATGTGGAATAATAGAACGATACAATCTCCTAGACTAATGTGTAAACCTGTAATAGTGAAGCTAACATAATCTAAAGTCAACGACAATGCGACTTCAATGCTAACTCACACTATATAATATATATACCGAGTCTGTAAAGAATACTAACACTATGGCTATTGTGTTAGTAACTGATACCTTTTTTGAAATCGATGGGTACCGGATACTAACACTATGGTTTCCGAGTCGATACATGATAACCAACCTGGTGGATATAAATTTATGCTAAAGTTCACCCAAATTGAGAATTACAACAATATCCGGACACCTGTTACTCCAGTTAAACCATACACTCTGGCCTTCATCGATATCAGTTATCACATTTCGCGGTAAGCATGACATCATTCAATTTAATATATTACAGTTAAATACTGTTTTTTGCCAAGAACTAATATATATACAAGTATGTATTAGGTTTTGCGAACCTAGTAACAAATTAGTTCAGTTGTGACCAGAAGGATAAACCAAAGGCAGCATGAACGGACAGTATAATCTCATGCACATTCGTTTCGTGCTTACTGGCGACTCATCAGTTGGAGCCGGTATTACGCCCTTTAACCACTATATATTCGGTAGAAGAATGTGGAATTATAGGACGGTACAATCTCCTAGACGAATGTGTAAACCTGTAATAGTGAAGCTAACATAATCTTAAGTCAACGACAATATGACTTCAATGCTAACTCACACTATATAATATATATACCGAGTCTGTAAGGATACTAACACTATGGCCATTGTGTTAGTAACTGATACCTTTTTTGAAATCGATGAGTACCGGATACTAACACTATGGTTTCCGAGTCGGTACATGATACCAACCTGATGGATATAACTTTATGCTAAAGTTCACCCAAATTGAGAATTACAACAATTTCAGAACACCTGTTACTCCAGATAAACCATACACTCTGGCCTTCATCGATATCAGTTATCACATTTCGCGGTAAGCATGACATCATTCAATTCAATATATTACAGTTAAATACTCTTTGTTGCCAAGAGCTAATATATATGCAAGTATGCATTAGGTTTTGCGAAACTAGTAACAAATTAGTTCAGTTGTGACCAGAAGGATAAACCAAAGACAGCATGAACGTAAAGTATAATCTCATGCACATTCGTTTCGTGCTTACTGGCGACTCATCAGTAGGAGCCGGTATTACGCCCTTTAACCACTATATATTTGGTAGAAGAATGTGGAATAATAGGACGGTACAATCTCCTAGACGAATGTGTAAACCTGTAATAGTGAAGCTAGCATCATCTAAAGTCAACGACAGTGCGACTTCAATGCTAACTCACACTATATAATATATATACCGAGTCTGTAAAGGATACTAACACTATGGCCATTGTGTTAGTAACTGATACCTTTTTTGAAATAGATGAGTACCGGATACTAACACTATGGTTTCCGAGTCGGTACATGATACCAACCTGATGGATATAAATTTATGCTAAAGTTCACCCAAATTGGAAATTACAACAATTTCCGAACACCTGTTACTCCAGTTAAACCATACACTCTGGCCTTCATCGATATCAGTTATCACATTTGCGGTAAGCATGACATCATTCAATTCAATATATTACAGTTAAATACTGTTTGTTGCGAAGAACTAATATATATGCAAGTATGTATTAGGTTTGGCGAACCTAGTAACAAATTAGTTCAGTTGTGACCAGAAGGATAAACCAAAGAGAGCATGAACGGAAAGTATAATCTCATGCACATTCGTTTCGTGCTTACTGGCGACTCATCCGTAGGAGCCGGTATTACGCCCTTTAACCACTATATATTTGGTAGAAGAATGTGGAATAATAGAGCGGTACAATCTCCTAGACGAATGTGTAAACCTGTAATAGTGAAGCTAACATAATCTAAAGTCAACGACAATGCGACTTCAATGCTAACTCACACTATACAAAATATATACCGAGTCTGTAAAGGAAACTAACACTATGGCTATTGTGTTAGAAACTGATACCATTCTTTGAAATCTATGAGTACCGGATACTAACACTATGGTTTCCGAGTCGGTACATGATACCAACCTGATGGATATAAATTTATGCTAAAGTTCACCCAAATTGAGAATTTCAACAATTTCCGAACACCTGTTACTCCAGTTAAACCATACACTCTGGCCTTCATCGATATCAGTTATCACATTTCGCGGTAAGCATGACATCATTCAATTCAATATATTACAGTTAAATACTGTTTGTTGCGAAGAGCTAATATATATACAAGTATGTATTAGGTTTTGCGAACCTAGTAACAAATTAGTTCAGTTGTGACCAGAAGGATAAACCAAAGGCAGCATGAACGGAAAGTATAATCTCATGCACATTCGTTTCGTGCTTACTGGCGACTCATCAGTAGGAGCCGGTATTACGCCCTTTAACCACTATATATTTGGGTGAAGAATGTGGAATAATAGGACGGTACAATCTCCTAGACGAATGTGTAAACCTGTAATAGTGAAGCTAAAATAATCAGAAGTCAACGACAATACGACTTCAATGCTAACTCACACTATATAATATATATACCGAGTCTGTAAGGGATACTAACACTATGGCCATTGTGTTAGTAACTGATACCTTTTTTGAAATCGATGAGTACCGGATACTAACACTATGGTTTCCGGGTCGGTACATGATACCAACCTTATGGATATAAATTTATACTAAAGTTCACCCAAATTGAGAATTACAACAATTTCCGAACACCTGTTACTCCAAATAAACCATACACTCTGGCCTTCATCGATATCAGTTATCACATTTCGCGGTAAGCATGACATCATTCAATTCAATATAGTACAGTTAAATACTGTTTGTTGCGAAGAGCTAATATATATGCAAGTATGTATTAGGTTTTGCGAACCTAGTAACAAATTAGTTCAGTTGTGACCAAGAAGGAAAAAACAAAGGCAGCATGAACGGAAAGTATAATCTCATGCACATTCGTTTCGTGCTTACTAGCGACTCATCAGTAGGAGCCGGTATTACGCCCTTTAACCACTATATATTTGGTAGAAGAATGTGGAATAATAGGACGGTACAATCTCCTAGACGAATGTGTAAACCTGTAATAGTGAAGCTAACAGAATCTAAAGTCAACGACAATGCGACTTCAATGCTAACTCACACTATACAATATATATACCGAGTCTGTAAAGGATACTAACACTATGGCTATTGTGTTAGTAACTGATACCTTTTTTGAAATCGATGAGTGCCGGATACTAACACTATGGTTTCCGAGTCGGTACATGATACCAACCAGATGGATATAAATTTATGCTAAAGTTCACCCAAATTGAGAATTACAACAATTTCCGAACACCTGTTACTCCAGTTAAACCATACACTCTGGCCTTCATCGATATTAATTATCACATTTCGCAGTAAGCATGACATCATTCAATTCAATATATTACAGTTAAATACTGTTTTGTTGCGAAGATCTAATATATATGCAAGTATGTATTAGGTTTTGCGAAACTAGTAACAAATTAGTTCAGTTGTGACCAGAAGGATAAACCAAAGGCAGCATGAACGGAAAGTATAATCTCATGCACATTCGTTTCGTGCTCACTGGCGACTCATCAGTAGGAGCCGGTATTACGCCCTTTAACCACTATATATTTGGTCGGAGAATGTGGAATAATAGGACGGTACAATCTCCTAGACGAATGTGTAAACCTGCAATAGTGAAGCTAACATCATCTAAAGTCAACGACAATGCGACTTCAACGCTAACTCACACTATAATATACATACCGAGTCTGTAAAGGATAATAACACTATGGCTATTGTGTTAGTAACTGATACCTTTTTTGGAAATCGATGTGTACCGGATACTAACACTATGGTTTCCCAGTCGGTACATGATACCAAACTGATGGATATAAATTTATGCTTAAGTTCACCCAAATTGAGAATTACAAATATATCCGAACACCTGTTACTCCAGTTAAACCATACACTCTGACCTTCATCGATATCAGTTATCACATTTCGCAGTAAGCATGACATCATTCAATTTAATATATTACAGTTAAATACTGTTTGTTGCGAAGAACTAATATATATGCAAGTATGTATTAGGTTTTACGAACCTAGTAACAAATTAGTTCAGTTGTGACCAGAAGGATAAACCAAAGGCAGCATGAACGGAAAGTTTAATCTCATGCACACTCGTTTCGTGCTTACTGGCGACTTATCAGTGGGAGATGGTATTACGCCCATTAACCACTGTATATTTGGTAGAAGAATGTGGAATAATAGGACGGTACAATCTCCTAGACGAATGTGTAAACCTGTAATAGTGAAGCTAACACAATCTAAAGTCAACGACAATACGACTTCAATGCTAACTCACACTATATAATAAATATACCGAATCTGTAAAGGATACTAACACTATGGCTATTGTGTTAGTAACTGATACCTTTTTTGAAATCGATGGGTACCGGATACTAACACTATGGTTTCCGAGTCGGTACATGATACCAACCTGATGGATATAAATTTATGCTAAAGTTCAACCAAATTGAGAATTACAACAATTTTCGAACACCTGTTACTCCAGTTAAACCATACACTCTGGCCTTCATCGATATCAGCTATCACATTTCGCAGTAAGCATGACATCATTCAATTCAATATATTACAGTTAAATACTGTTTTGTTGCGAAGAACTAATATATATACAAGTATGTATTAGGTTTTGCAAACCTAGTAACAAATTAATTCAGTTGTGACCAGAAGGATAAACCAAAGGCAGCATGAACGGAAAGTATAATCTCATGCACATTCGTTTCGTGCTTACTGGCGACTCATCAGTAGGAGACGGTATTACGCCCTTTAACCACTATATATTTGGTAGAAGAATGTGGAATAATAGGACGGTACAATCTCCTAGACGAATGTTTAAACCTGTAATAATGAAGCTAACATAATCTAAAGTCAACGACAATGCGACTTCAATGCTAACTCACACTATATTATATATATACCGAGTCTGTAAAGGATACTAACACTAGGGCTATTGTTTTAGTAACTGATAACCTTTTTTGAAATAGATGAGTACCGGGAACTAACACTATGGTTTCCGAGTCGGTACATGATACCAACCTGATGGATATAAATTTATGCTAAAGTTCACCCAAATTGAGAATTACAACAATTTCCGAACACCTGTTACTCCAGTTAAACCATACACTCTGGCCTTCATCGATATCAGTTATCACATTTCGCGGGAAGCATGACATCATTCAATTTAATATATTACAGTTAAATACTGTTTTTGCCAAGAACTAATATATATGCAAGTATGTATTAGGTTTTGCGAACCTAGTAACAAATTAGTTCAGTTGTGACCAGAAGGATAAACCAAAGGCAGCATGGACGGAAAGTATAATCTCGTTCAAATTTGTTTCGTGCTTACTGGCGACTCATCAGTAGGAGCCGGTATTACGCCCTTTAACCACTGTATATTTGGTAGAAGAATGTGGAATAATAGAACGATACAATCTCCTAGACGAATGTGTAAATCTGTAATAGTGAAACTAACATAATCTAAAGTCAACGACAATGCGACTTCAATGCTAACTCACACTATACAATATATATACCGAGTGTGTATAGGATACTAACACTATGGCTATTGTGTTAGTAACTGATACCATTTTTTGACATCGATGAGTACCGGATACTAACACAATGGTTTCCGAGTCGGTACATGATACCAACCTGATGGATATAAATTTATGCTAATGTTCACCCAAATTGAGAATTACAACAATTTTCGAACACCTGTTACTCCAGTTAAACCATATACTCTGGCCTTCATCGATATCAGTTATCACATTTCGCGGTAAGCATGACATCATTCAATTCAATATATTACAGTTAAATACTGTTTGTTGCCAAGAGCTAATATATATGCAAGTATGTATTAGGTTTTGCGAAACTAGTAACAAATTAGTTCAGTTGTGACCAGAAGGATAAACCAAAGACAGCATGAACGTAAAGTATAATCTCATGCACATTCGTTTCGTGCTTACTGGCGACTCATCAGTAGGAGCCGGTATTACGCCCTTTAACCACTATATATTTGGTAGAAGAATGTGGAATAATAGAGCGGTACAATCTCCTAGACGAATGTGTAATCGAGTAATAGTGAAACTAACATAATCTAAAGTCAACGACAATGCGACTTCAATGCTAACTAACACTATATAATATATATACCGAGTCTGTAAAGGATACTAACACTAGGGCTATTGTTTTAGTAACTGATAACCTTTTTTGAAATAGATGAGTACCGGATACTAACACTATGGTTTCCGAGTCGGTACATGATACCAAGCTGATGGATATAAATTTATGCTAAAGTTCACCCAAATTGAGAATTACAACAATTTCCGAACACCTGTTACTCCAGTTAAATCATACACTCTGGCCTTCATCGATATCAGCTATCACATTTCGCGGTAAGCATGACATCATTCAATTTAATATATAACAGTTAAATACTGTTTGTTGCGAAGAACTAATATATATGCAAGTATGTATTAGGTTTTGCGAACCTAGTAACAAATTAGTTCAGTTGTGACCAGAAGGATAAACCAAAGGCAGCATGAACGGAAAGTATAATCTCATACACATTCGTTTCGTGCTTACTGGCGACTCATCAGTAGGAGCCGGTATTACGCCCTTTAACCACTGTATATTTGGTAGAAGAATGTGGAATAATGGAACGGTACAATCTCCTAGACGAATGTGTAAACCTGTAATAGTGAAGCTAACATCATCTAAAGTCAACGACAATGCGACTTCAATGCTAACTCACACTATATAATATATATACCGAGTCTGTAAAGGATACTAACACTATGGCTATTGTGTTAGTAACTGATACCTTTTTTGAAATCGATGAGTACCGGATACTAACACTATGGTTTCCGAGTCGGTACATGATACCAACCTGATGGATATAAATTTATGCTAAAGTTTACCCAAATTGAGAATTACAACAATTTCCGAACACCTGTTACTCCAGTTAAACCATACACTCTGGCCTTCATCGATATAAGTTATCACATTTCGCGGTAAGCATGACATCATTCAATTCAATATATTACAGTTAAATACTGTTTGTTGCGAAGAACTAATAAATATGCAAGTATGTATTAGGTTTTACGAACCTAGTAACAAATTAGTTCAGTTGTGACCAGAAGGATAAACCAAAGGCAGCAAGAACAGAAAGTATAATCTCATGCACATTCGTTTCGTGCTTACTGGCGACTCATCAGTAGGAGCCGGTATTACGCCCTTTAACCACTATATATTTGGTAGAAGAATGTGGAATAATAAGACGGTACAATCTCCTAGACGAATGTGTAAGCCGGTAATAGTGAAGCTAACATAATCTAAAGTCAACGACAATGCGACTTCAATGCTAACTCACACTATAATATATATACCGTGTCTGTAAAGGATACTAACACTATGGCTATTGTGTTAGTAACTGATACCTTTTTTGAAATCGATGAGTACCGGATACTAACACTATGATTTCCGAGTCGGTACATGATACCAACCTGATGGATATAAATTTATGCTAAAGTTCACCCAAATTGAGAATTACAACAATTTTCAAACACCTGTTACTCCAGTTAAACCATACACTCTGGCCTTCATCGATATCAGTTATCACATTTCGCGGTAAGCATGGCATCATTCAATTTAATATATTACAGTTAAATAATGTTTTTTGCTAAGAACTAATATATATGCAAGTATGTATTAGGTTTTGCGAACCTAGTAACAAATTAGTTCAGTTGTGACCAGAAGGATAAACCAAGGGCAGCATGAACGGAAAGTATAATCTCATGCACATTCGTTTCGTGCTTACTGGCGACTCATCAGTAGGAGCCGGTATTACACCCTTTAACCACTGTATATTTGGTAGAAGAATGTGGAATAATAGGGCGGTACAATCTCCTAGACGAATGTGTAAACCTGTAATTGTGAAGCTAACATAATCTAAAATCAACGACAATGCGACTTCAATGCTAACTCACACTATACAATATATATACCGAGTCTGTAAAGGATACTAACACTATAGCTATTGTGTTAGTAACTGATACCATTTTTTGAAATCGATGAGTACCGGATACTAACACAATGGTTTCCGAGTCGGCACATGATACCAACCTGATGGATATAAATTTATGCTAATGTTCACCCAAATTGAGAATATCAACAATTTTCGAACACCTGTTACTCCAGTTAAACCATACACTCTGGCCTTCATCGATATCAGTTATCACATTTCGCGGTAAGCAAGACATCATTCAATTCAATATATTACAGTTAAATACTGTTTGTTGCGAAGAACTAATATATATGCAAGTATGTATTGGGTTTTGCGAACCTAGTAACAAATTAGTTCAGTTGTGACCAGAAGGATAAACCAAAGGCAGCTTGAACGGAAAGTGTAATCTCATGCACATTCGTTCGTGCTTACTGGCGACTCATCAGTAGGAGCCGGTATTACGCCCTTTAACCACTATATATATGGTAGAAGAATGTGGAATAATAGGACGGTACAATCTCCTAGACGAATGTGTAAATCTGTAATAGTGAAGCTAACATAATCTGAAGTCAACGACAATGCGACTTCAATGCTAACTCACACTATATAATATATATACCGAGTCTGTAAAGGATACTAACACTATGGCCATTGTGTTAGTAACTGATACCATTTTTGAAATCGATGAGTACCGGATACTAACACTATGGTTTCCGAGTCGGTACATGATACCAACCTGATGGATATAAATTTATGCTAATGTTCACCCAAATTGAGAATTACAACAATTTTCCAACACCTGTTACTCCAGTTAAACCATATACTCTGGCCTTCATCGATATCAGTTATCACATTTCGCGGTAAGCATGACATCATTCAATTCAATATATTACAGTTAAATACTGTTTTTTTGCGAAGAACTAATATATATGCAAGTATGTATTAGGTTTTGCGAACCTAGTAACAAATTAGTTCAGTTGTGACCAGAAGGATAAACAAAAGGCAGCATGAACGGAAAGTGTAATCTCATACACATTCGTTTCGTGCTTACTGGCGACTCATCAGTAGGAGGCGGTATTACGCACTTTAACCACTGTATATTTGGCAGAAGAATGTGGAATAATAGGACGGTACAATCTCCTAGACGAATGTGTAAACCTGTAATAGTGAAGCTAACATAATCTGAAGTCAACGACAATGCAACTTCAATGCTAACTCACACTATATAATGTATATACCGAGTCTGTAAAGGATACTAACACTATGGCTATTGTGTTAGTAACCGTTACCGTTTTGAAATCGATAATTACCGGGTACTAACACTATGGCTTCCGAGTCGGTACATGATACCAACCTGATGGATATAAATTTATGCTAAGGTTCACCCAAATTGAGAATTACAACAATTTCCGAACACCTGTTACTCCAGTTAAACCATACACTTGGAATGGGTAGATGGAATTTTGGATCTAAATGGATGACGTGGACTAACCAAGTTACATTAATTAGCATATAACTGAAACATAACGAAAATGCACAAAATGTCAAATTATCTGACGAACAAAACAAAATATTAACAAAAATGCAATAGAAAACACTCGAATACCAGTAAAACCAATAAACAAACAGATTTTATTCTAGCTGCCCTGAGTAATACAATTAAATCATATAAATATTATTGCTGAAACTGAATTCATAGGGAGCATTTAACTCGAATAATATCACACTTTAATATAAGGGCCATCTTTAGTTTCATCGTTCGCTAAACTGAAACATAAGGACAACACGGAAAATGTTAAATTATCTAACGAAATGTCACACAAAATTAAAAATGCAATAGAAAACACGAATATTAGTTCAACAAAGAGACACAAATGTTATTATAGCGGCACTGAGTAATAGAATTAAATCATACAAATGTTATAGCTGAGAAAAAATTCATATGGATCATTTAACTAAAATAATAACAAACATTTATAGATGGGCCATCCTTAAATTCTTCGTTTGCTAACATTAAACGTAGGGAAAATACGCTAAATGATAAATTTTCTGACGAACATTCAAACAAAATATTGAAAGAAATATATTAATAATCAATCGAATATTAGTACAACCAAATAACAAACAATTGTTATTGTTTCTAGCACCAGAATGAAAATTAAATAATTTAAATATTCCATTTTATTTAGTAGTTTCAATGGTATAATACGTGTTTAACTCCATCTGTTGCTCCGCATTCTCTTTCGCAATTTGAACTATGTTTAGATGTTTAAATTATTTTCCAACTTCCACAAAATAATATCAAGTTTTTCCAGCTGTTGTGTTATTTACTATAAAACTCAGTTATATAGAGCTGGGTAAATTGTTTTTCTAACAATTCATAAGAATAATAACAATTGTCTTCTAACTGCAGTTTCAGATCCACTGTGTGAATGTCAACAATGTTTAATTGATTGTTCAACGATTCTAGGTTCACCTCGGATTGTTTTTCGCAAACATTCAATTGTTCTTCTATTGTCTCCTTCATAATCTCAACTAGCTTTAATTTATACAATAATTTGGCAATCTTCATCTCCAAATGCAAATAGTTTTTGTCAAATTCATAATCTGTTGCAACATTTCTGAACTTAATTACGCTTAAATTTGCCATTTGTATTGCAAAATGTGCCGCAGCATGTTGTAAACGGTACTCTACATTTCGCACTAGTGTCTCATTCGCGTTCCCAATAAATTCCATTTTTTTCAATAGTTTTTCTAATATTTCCATGGCATGACACTGTTCTGCAACCAACGGCTTTACAGTTGCCTCACTCTCAGTTTTCATTTCGTCTAAATGCAGAGCTGTAACATCTGTCTGTTCCAAAGAATGTTCGGATATTCCCTCCATTATTTGATATGCCGTATCTTTTATATCCGAATTTATTGTTCGTCCTGAGTTTAAACGTTTGTCGCCTATAGTTCAATTTGTTCTGTCAGCGCCAACAACCTTAAATTTACATGTAAAAAAGTGCAATTTACACTTTAAGTAGTTCAATAAACGATAGTACATTTTTTACAATACGTGGTGATTTCGGAAAATAGTAAATTTACGTCTTCAATAGGTCTTTAATTGATTTGTTTACTGGGCAAAATTATCAATAACAATGTTTACATTTAGATATTTAAAGCACATATTACATCCAATGCATGCAATCAGGAGGCTGATTTGTAAAGTACAATACCAATTATTTATTTAAAAATTTAATTAGAACATTTAAATTTCTAAAATTTATTAACTCAATATCTTGTTATTTATAAAAATAGCTCTACTGGATACCAGTGATTCATATATCATTTTAGCAACTCAAAACGGACATTTCATAAGATACGAAATAACAATCATCATAGTCATATATAACGCACACACACACAAATATATATATTCTTATAATTAGGAAAACACAAATAACAAAGTGGATAAAGGCCATTTATTTCGTGAATACTAATCGTCTCTTATACAATCATACATATTTATACATTTTGGGTTTTCAATTGATTATGCTAGTGGTAACAAATCTGACTCGTTTTTAATTCTGTTTCTTGTTTTGGCTAGTTGGTGAGTATGCATGCGTGTTTGCATGTAAAGGTCATTCTCGCAGTATTGCAAAGTGATGTCTGAAATCTGGTCATTATTGTTTTGATAGCTTGAAAATTAACCATTTGTGCGCATTGTTCATTGTTACATATACAAGTGCTATTTTTCCCAGTATAATTGATCGTTTCACCTTGTTGCGCAAAGTTGTCGTTTCCACATGGTAACAGCGCCAGTGTGGATTGCAGTGTTAAACGCTCACATTGTTTGGAGACTTCTGTCATGGTATGCGCCTCTGTTATTTCCACTTCAGTTTGTTGCTAATCCGATTGTATGCTTTTTGATTCTAGTCGAGGGCCTGTTTGTTCTTGACTGGATACTAGTAGATTGTTGTTGAATTTTGTTATTCTTGGCCAGTCGATAAGAATATCATGTTGATGAAACTTTTGAATATTAAGATCAGGTGCTTGTTGTTTTATGTAAGGGGCTTCATAGATAAATAATAATTTTTCTGATTTTGCTTTATGTAGAATTGTGAAATTGGTCGAATTGACAGGGTGCCCCGTTGCCAATATATGATCGGAAATAGCTGATTTTCCTGACGGTGGCAAGCCTTTGTTAATCAATTTCTGTGGCAAATGTTGCTGGATTCTACTTATCAATTGCTTCTTCGTACGTCCGATATATGTGCTACCGCACATACATGAGAATTTGTCGACTATGAATGATTTGGAGAGAATTGGCAATTGATCTTTGGCATCCAACCTTATGATTCTCTGTGTACCAAATGTCATATTAACTTTAACACTGGGAAAGTTGTCCTTAGTTATTCTATTCAGCCGCCGTGCAATTATTGAGGCTGGTACATCGCCTCAGAGCAGATCTTCGTGATTCTGTTTGCTAGGTTGTTTACTAAGTTTCTTTTGTAGGATTTTGGCACACTACTGTTGTAGTGTGTATGTGCGGTAGCACATATATCGGACGTGCGAAGGAATTGATAAGCAGAATCCAGCAACATTTGCCACAGAAATTGATTAACAAAGGCTTGGCACCGTCAGGAAAATCAGCTATTTCCGATCATATATTGGCAACGGGGCACCCTGTCAATTCGACCAATTTCACAATTCAACATAAACCAAAATCAGAAAAATTATTATTTATCTATGAAGCCCTTTACATAAAACAACAAGCACCTGACCTTAATATTCAAAAGTTTCATCAACATGATATTCTTATCGACTGGCCTGGAATAAAAAAATTCAACAACAATCTACTAGTATCCTGTCAAGAACAAACAGGCCCTCGACTAGAATCAAAAAGCATACAATCGGATTGGCAAAAAACTGAAGTGGAAATAACAGAGGCGCATACCATGACAGAAGTCTCCAAACAATGTGAGCGTTTAACACTGCAATCCACACTGGTGTTGTTACCATGTGGAAACGACAACTTTGCGCAACAAGGTGAAACGATCAACTATACTGGGAAAAATAGCACTTGTATATGTAATAATGAACAATGCGCACAAATGGTTTATTCTCAAGCTATCAAGACAGTGTGTGACGAGATTTCGAGACATCACGAACTACGAGAATGACCTATTCGCCACGCATCACACAACACTAACGCATAAACACTAACCAACTAGCCAAAACAAGAAACAGAAGTAAAAACGAGTCAGATTTGTTACCACTAGCATAATCAATTGAAAACTCAAAATGTTTAAACATGTATGATTGTATAAGAGATGATTAGTATTCACGAAATAAATGGCCTTTATCCACTTTGTTATTTGTGTTTTCCTAATTATAAGAATACTGTGTTAAATTAAAAAGGCATGGACATTATAAATATATATATAAATAAATAAATAAATAAATAAATATATATATATATATAAACAAATTTCAAGTTTGCAAGCTTGAAGTAAGCATCAATCTTAATGTATTTAACAAGTCGAACAACATTGCAAAACTTCAGTATCTCACATGTATTCACAGGTTCCAAAATTCTATGAACGTCATAGGCGTACGACTAGTGAGGATACAACGTATGACTCAAGTTAATTTTGCTATTATTTTCAACTGGTTAGATATGGTGAATCCGCAATGCATATATATTAAAATATGTGGCTCTTATCATTAGCAGTCCGGCATACATTGAACTTGACTGGGAATGTCGGCTGCACAATTTCTATGCAGTCACGAACATTAACGTTTTTGCAGCTCTCCCATATATATATATATATATATATATATATATATATATATATATATATATATATAATAAAATAAATATTTTCTGTGTTGTTCGACGAATGGTTATATACAAAAGGATTGATGTTTACTTCAAGCTCGGAAATTTGATTTAAAGAATTGTTACCACCACCCACGCAATCAATGATTGTTTAATTGTATTAACTATATAAATGTGGCGAAAGCTGCAAAAACGTTAGTGTTCATGCCTGCATAGAAACTGTGCAGACGATACTTCCAGTCAAGTACAGTGTATGCGGAACTACTAGAAGTGAGAGCCACGTATCTTATTTTGCTTTCCATATATATATATATATATATATATATATATATATATTTAGACAATGCGATTTGATCCTCGTTAGTCAGTTTGCCGTCGAACTCTGATGATGATCATGGAAGGTCGAAACGCGCCAGTACGTGTGACTGACGGTAGATTTGCTATTTTTTCCGTTGACTGGAAATTATCCAAGCGAAATTTCCAGTCCAGTAAAATGTATGCGAGATATGTAGAGGTGAGATCCACGTATCTACTTATACTTTCCATATACATGCATTGCGGTTTGATCGTCGCTAGTCATTTTGCCGTCTTGCACTGGCAATGATCATGTAAAGTCCAAATGCGTCGATACGAGAGAATGATTTTAGTTTTGCAATGTTGTTTGACGACAGGTTAACTACAATTAGATTGGTGCTTACTTCAAACTCGCAAAAATGATTTAATAATTTTTTATAGTGTAAACCATCAAAAATAAACACGAAAGATTAATATTTTGACCAAAATATATTGAAAACTGGAGCATCTAAAATGATATAATAACTAAGTTAAATAAAATATTTATAAATATATTAGACATGAAATTATGTTTACTTTGTAAACTAGAATTGAAAGATAAACCTTTTTAAATTGTGTAGGAAAGCCTGAAAAAACATTAAAAACTAAAGCCAAATTCAAACAATACATACAAAATTTCGAACGCGTCTTCTTTTGGCCATTTCGTATGGGACTATTTTCGTTATAATCAAATGTTGGGATTAAATTAATTGTGACAAACAAGATTCACATTCGCATAAATTTCTGAAAACTCATAGTTTAGAACCAACCTACGAAAGAAAGCCAAGATAAAGATTTTGCGTATAATTCGTCCAGTTCATTATTTTTTAGCATGAACTAGTCTACAACACCAGAAATTCTCTCAACAACCTGCTTCGAAGAGCACTCTCATTACCGTTACAGATTGGTCAGAAGAAGGAATGTTAAAATGTAATAGTTTATCGTATCCTCCTTGTACAAATCTCTGAGTGGCGTAAACATTTTCTATGCGGCATTGTGGTTATGCTGCCGACAATATTAGCCCAGTTACTATAGATTCAAATGCATATTTATAAAAAAGAAAATGTTAAATTTTCTGACGAACCATCACACAAATTATTAGCAGAAATGCTTTAGCTAACACGTAGTGAGAGGATCAAATAATATAATTTTTCGCTGAGACTAAATGCATGTGGATCATTTAACACGGACAATGACACACGTTAAAAGAAGGGCTTTTCTTTGATTTTTCTTTCGCTTATTTCTCTAATCTGTTTTTAAGTTGATACTTCATCTTCAAAATGTTCCATTTTTTAATAAATTTTCATTGGTATAATAAGTATTTTACTCAATGTGTTTTTCTGCATCCGCATCAGACATTTCAACTGTGTTTAGAAGTTGAAATAAATTTCCTACTTCCCCAGAAGGATGACAACTTTTCCTCAGCCTCAATTCTGTCTACTTTTTCCACTCGCGTGGTCTTTGAACATCGTCACGCGATTCGTCTCCGTGGCGATTGGACTTTGTCATTTGACAACACTAGTTTGACCTACCTTAATCTTGCTCCTTTCACGAACGAAATGTCTAGTTAACGAACCCAAAATTCCAGCTAAACCTGGTATGAAATGACGGTAATAACTTATCATCCCCAAACATCTACGCATTTGGCGTACAGTTATGGGTTCCTGTACGCATCTGATCGCTTGAACCTTATCTTCCAAGGGTTTAATATATTCCTTGAAAATTGAGCGATGAAGAAATTTTACAGTTGAGCAATCACTCTTGCTCTTCTCTGGCTTGACTGCAAACCAATATTGATCCAGCTGGGGCAAAACAGCATCCAAGTGCTCCTGGTTTTCCTCCCTAGATTGATTATATATGATGATCTCATTTACATACACTAGCAAATGTAAAGAATTGAAGAACATCTTCCGCCACACGTTAGAATGCCTGGCTTGCATTCTTTAACCAAAATGGCATACATAAGAATTTATGCGACCCACCTCGATGAAATTGCACTGTAGTAAATAGTGTAGGTTCTGCCTCCATCGGTACTTGATTGTACGCTTTCTGCAGATCTAATGTACTGTAAACTTCATACCACATTATATCCCTGATCAAAGGACTCTCGTTCACTAAATTATACGAATCACATTCTGGTACCGAATTCACTAGTCTATAACTACCATATATATGGTTTGATCCTCGCTAGTCAGTTTGCCGTCGTACTCTGATGATGATCATGGAGATTGAAACGCGTCAGAGCGTGCGACTGGCGGGAATGGATTTTACTTTAAACTCGCAAACACGATTTAAAGAAGTTCGTACAGGTTTTGAATACAAACTGGTAATTGTTTGTGCTTGGGTGTGCTTACGTGCGTTTCAAAACCTGAACGCTTCATTCTTCCTTTTTTTCATGTCATAAGTGTGTTTAATACTATTTTGTCATCGTTATGTATTGAAATCCAGGATGCGATCTTGATATATTTACCTGTCCTTTTATGTAAATGCGTAAGTCGGTACAAAACAAGCATTGCATAACGAACAAAAAGCATGTAATCTAGCTGATCGGTTTCGTCCGCATTAGGAACTCGCCACGTTATGTCAATAATTTGCTGCGGTGCGTCTTGTTTTCGCATCTTGACTATATAAAGTAACAGATTTTTAAGTTGGGTTGAATTGTGGCGAAAAGAGAATGATAATTTTCAACGCTGTTGTAACGTAATTCGGCGATGTAGGTGGTCAGAGCTGGTTTGAACACAAAACACATGTTACAAACGGGATAGACAAGTGTGCTAATATTAGTTTTCTGTGTGTAACCAGATTGGCAGTCAATATTTCGTCTAGCTCAAGCTCCACGCCATACATAGCAGGGGTTAATCAAAAACTTAAGGGTGCATTAAGAAAACAAACCAGCTCTAAATGGCAGATTATTCCAAACTTGATAAGGTGAGCAAGAATCTCAGCATGCTCCCTCTGGCATGAAAAAATTGTCAAGGAAAAGGAACAAATCAACGCAATTTATTGTTTCGAACTAAATCGAGGATTATTATGCATTTCTAACTTAAGCTATTATACAGCATATCTATTACAGTGGAAACAACGATAAAAGATATTTTTAAATAACAGATCATTCAAAAGTACTCAATTCATAGCAAAATTGTGACTCCTAACATCTAATTTTAATTTTACATTGGTAAGGTAACATATAAAGTTTATTTAATGTAAATTGCAGAGCACCAAATTATGCTACATTAATTTAAAGTATTACATTGAATGAAAGTTAGATACTTACTAGTATTTTGTAGTATAATCGCCTACAGTATCTTGTGCAATTCAACAGTATTCAGAAATGTATCAGGTAAGTTTTCACCTTTTATGTTTTCTCCAAACGTTATTTGGCTATCATTTTCTTTTATTTTACTAACAATTTTAAATTGGAGTGTTGCTGGTCGCTTAATGACAGTTCGGGATTTTTCCACAATTGTACGCATTGTACTTAGACGTAAAGTGGTTTGTCGTCGAGGTTTCTATTGGATTCATCTAAATTAATCGTCCACATGACGCTTTATTTGCCGGATTTCCTTTTCTAACAAACTAAACTCTGTTGATATTTGTTTCCTGAAAATTAATTAGAATCTTTATGAAGCATGGCATTTTTTCAGTTAAGATCGACGCTTAGAAGCATTTGCTTTACCACCTGCTTTTTGCGTCTTTTTCCCTTTTTATTTCTTTAATAATAAAAATAGGTCTGAAGTGTGCAAATTGGAAATGAATTTTATAATTTTAGTTTCACTTGAATGAGTGATACACGTGCCGCTAATTATAGGTAGCTGATTAGTTCTCAATCTTAATCAAACGCCCACACACATGCAACCACATGAACGTAGCATATGCTTATCTAGTGAATCTTCAGATGTTACTAAATCGCTGTAATTTCAATGAGATGAGTTTACACGTACAGTAATTGATTACTCCTCCATCATAAACAAACGAGAACTCATACACACAGGTATGACATACGTTTATACAGTGAGTCGTCAGTATTTATTATTAAATCACTATAATTTCATTTCGATGAGTGTACACATGCAGATACAAACACAAACCAATTTGACATACACTTGCCTAATGAAAACCAGTTAGGCTTAAGTGATCTAACAACAAGTATAAATGGGACAATTTAAACTAAATTTTCCACTTGATATATTGATTGTCAAATTTTTTGTGTGATGTGTTTTCATTGAAAAAGACTTCCGAAAGAGGAAGCCGAAATATATGGAATAATCAAGTGGACAGTGGATGCAAACACTGTGTCGCACCACAAGGAAATGATATTAACCATATATTTGTTTCTTAATTTTCATTACAAGGCATTAAACCGGTTAAAGGAGTTAAGAATTTCTTCCAATATAATTTCGAAGTTGGAATTGATGTATATTGCATTCGGAAACGCTGATTTAAGAGTATTCACGTAATAATATATGTGGTCGAAAACTGTTCCTTCAAATGTATCTAAATACGCCTGTTTATCTTACGTATTTTGAATCCATTCCTGAATTGCCACGTAGTGTGATTCTATGGTGAGTTCATAGAATGTGAAAACATATTATTCGCATCTTATTTAATTATGAATTTGTTATAAAACATCAGACATTTTAACTATTGTGAACGTTTTATTCACATTTATTCTTGCAGATGTATGCAGAAAGGACGTTTTGCATTAATAAGCTAGCATTATGAATTGTTTTGCGTGCAAGCATCGGAAATATTTCACTAAAAACATCTCTGTCGGTTGTTGAGACATCTGATTTGTTGGAAATAACTTCTAAAATATTTTAACAGGTTCGTTATTTGGTTGAAATGAGTAAGAGTAATTCGATAATTTAGGCGTTGCGAACCTTGTACCAAATGAGTTCAGTTGTGACCAGAAGGATAAACCAAAGGCTGTATGAACGGAAAGTATAATCTCATGCACATTCGTTTCGTGCTTAATGGCGACTCATCAGTAGGAGCCGGTATTACGCCCTTTAACCACTATATATTTGGGTGAGGAATTTAGTATAATAGGACGATACAATCTCCTAGACGATTGTGTAAACCTGCAGTAGTGAAGCTAACATTACATAAAATCTCGACAATGCGACTTCAACGCTAGCTCACTCTATATAATATATATACCGAGTATGTAATGGATACTAAAACTATGGCTATTGTGTTCGTAACCGATACCAACATTATAGTACAGTAAAGGTACATGGTACTAACACTATGTTTTCCTATTAGTTATATGGTACCAACATGCCGGATATCAATGCACGCTATAGATCACTGAAATAGAGAATTACAATTATTTATGAACATCTGTTACTCCAGTAAATCCATACACTCTGGCCTTGATTGATGTCAGTTATCACATTTCGCTATAAGCATGACATCATTAAATTCAATATATAACAATTAAATACTGTTTGTTACGGAGAACTAATATATATGCAAGTATGTATTAGGTGTTGCGAACCTAGTAACAAATTAGTTCAGTTGTGACCAGAAGGATAAACCAAAGGCAGCATGAACGGAAAGTATAATCTCATGCACATTCGTTTCGTGCTTACTGGCGACTCATCAGTAGGAGCCGGTATTACACCCTTTAACCACTATATATTTTGGTCAAGAATGTGGAACAATAGGACGGTACAATCTCCCAGACTAATGTGTAAACCTGCAATAGTGAAGCCAACGTCATATTGTCTATGACAATGCTACTTCAACGCTAACTCACACTATATAATATGTATACCGAGTCTGTAGAGGATACTAACACCATGGCTATTGTGTTAGTAACCGATACAAACATTATTGTACCGAAAAGATACATGTTACTAACAATTGGGTTTCAGAGTCGGTACATGGTACCAACACGATGGATATCAATTTGTGCTATAGTTCATGGAAATTGTTGTAAATCTCAATTTCTGTTAACTGTTATATTTCGATAGTTTCCTTAAACAAAATTTGAAGATTTAGTTAGCTTTGGAAGACCATGATAATTATTTCTTTACCAAATTTCACGCGACGGCCAAAATCTCCCGATGAGAATTTATATTTCAAAATTGAACGCAAAACTTATATTTGGTTGAGTAATTCATTTTTATACATTGTTTGTGAAAACTTCGTAATATTTTCCTTCTTTTTTCTCTTCATTTAGGACTAGTTTATGTCTGAATTCCAAAACTCTACAGATGATCAAATAAATTCAGCAGAACGTTTGGAGGATTCTTTGTATAAAACAGAAGCAACGGAAGGCTTTGCTGTTTTTACGGAAACAGAATTGCCCTATTTCAACGAAAAAAGAAAATAAGCAGAACTGCTAAAAAGACGATTATCTAAAATTTAGTTAACTAAAAAATATTTCCATTAAAAGCATTGTCGTTTACATTTTGTTGCTGCGAAAATTAACTTGTGCATGCTCTCCGACATTACCATATTTTCAGTCAAAGCTGGAATTATCAAACATATCGCCTATAACTGTTTAGCTACATATGTATATATTTTTATTCTTTCTGTTCTCTATGTCAATTTTATTTATGATTCTTTAATAGACTTTATAAAAAAAGGCAATGAGAGTATCGTTTCAAATACTTTTATCAAATATTTTTTAATAAATTGTTTAATAACAAAATGAGTTAATTTCAGCTTTCTAAAATCGACGGTTACGCCTGGTTTTGTATATTTTGATGTCGTTCAAAATACTGAAGGAAGAAATCTTGGCGGGGACTTAACCATATTCGACACATATTTCTCAAAGTCCCGATTCCCTTGTTATCTTAATTTTGTCAATCCATTAAGCTTATTTTGCACATTTAGGAGAATATTATTTGTTTTTAAGGTTCATTCACCACTCATTTAAATAAGTGTTGATATTCATTTGAAATCAACAATCCTGATCCTCAAGGAATTTTTTGATGAACGGTGAAACTTGATATTAGCGGCCGATATCAACTAACAAAATAGTTTCTCGAAATCGCTCTTATGGAAAGTAAACTTGTTCAATTTCCCAATATTTGGGGATGGATAACATGAGGTCGTGTATACGTTAAGGTTTAACGGTAATGTGAAAGAATGATTGCTCTGTATATAGATCAGTTTAGTTGAAGTTTACTTATATTTTATCGAAAGCCCAGCATTTATAGCTAAGATGATGTGTATGATAAGATCGTGCGTACGTGCATCATAAAAGACTTTAATGGATAAATTTATGCTGAATGTGCATATCTGCCAGTTGTTAGTAAATTCGTTCTCTGGTGGCACCGGACTATTCGACGTCTTCAAGTACTATGAGATGCATTAGCCATTCTGCAATCCTACGACGTCGGAGTCTCTTTTTTCTCTCCTTTGAACACTGATTTGAAATTATGTAAGTAAAGTAAATTGTTGGTACGCACACGTCCTGTCGACTCAAGACAGAGATGTATGAGCTTATCGAACGTCGCTTTAAAACCATCCGAATGTATCAAGACCTTATAAAAGATGACTTTTCTAAGATAACCAATGTCGATCTGAATAATTTTCTGGTGTGAAGCGTGTTTTGGCAATGTTCCAACATGGAACTATTTTGACGATCGATTTCAACACTTTGGCGCGTGGCACTATTCGATACCTGTGGTCTAGGTTTCATCGTAAAGGAACATCCACAGGGTGGCTCTTTGGTTAGAGAACTAGATTCCGAAACATACTTGTCCACGGCAAATTCTAAATAGTATGTGATGGGTTCCCAATATGCACAAAATTGGTCTACCCTATGAATTGTCTTTTCTACTCTATACAATACTTAGTTTATACTAACAAATTTATATACATAATGCGTCAGGTGTTTATATCACAGTAGCGACATTGATTAAAGTAATCAACAAGAATTATCGGTTATAATTTGGCAGTCGCTGGCGCAGTCTGTTGTAATCAGCTTTACTTTAAATCATGTTTGCGAGCTTAAAGTAAACACCAATACCATTGTATTTATCCAAACGTCGAACAACAATGTGATTGGTGTTTTCTTCAAGCAATCAATTATTGTTAAATAATCTGCTTTAGTTGAATAAGGTAAGTAATATTATTCGTTATTTTTAGAGAATATTCAAATTCGCTCTGGCGTTTTGTAATTTTCTCCAGTCGAAAAACAAGTTGGTTTCCGGTAAAATATCAGGTATTGGACGCAAGAGGAATAACGCGCAATCAATTATTGTTCAATTGTATTGCCTATATATGTATATGTGGCGAAAGCTGCAAACAGTTAATGTTCGTGACTGCATAGAAATTGTGCAGCCGACATTTCCAGTCAAGTTCAATGTATGCGAGACTGCTAGAGGTGAGAGCCGCATATCAAAATTTGATTTCCATATATATTCAATGCGGTTTCATCCTCCATAGTCAGTTTGCCGTCATACTCTGATGATGATCATGGAAGGTCGATACGCGGCAGTGCGTTGCAGCTGGCGGTAGTTTTGTTATGTTGATCGACGACTGGTTAAATACAATGGGATTGGTGTTTACTTCAAGCTCGCAAACTTGATTTAAAGAATTTTAACCACCACCCGCGCAATCAATTTTTGTTAAATGAATTTTGTGTTTAATCCTATTTTGTTACTGTTATGCTTATAATTCTAAGTTGCAAACTTGATATATGCACCTGTTCCTATATGTACATCCATAAGTCGGTACAAATCAAGCATTGCTTAATGTAGAAAATGTATGTAATCCAGCTTAACGGCTACGTACTTATTGGGAACTCGCCAAATTCCACCCAGAATTTGCTGCGGACTGGGCTCTTAATTCGGTGTGTTTTGCTTTAGAAACTTGACTTTATAAAGTAAGAGATTTTAAAGTTGTGTTGAATTCTGGCGAAAAGAAAATGACCTTTTTAACTCTATCGTAAAGTAATGCGTCGCTGTATAGGACAGAGCTGGTTTCAACACAAAGCGATTGTTTAAAACGAGATTGTCAAGCGTGCTACTATTAGTCTTCTGTGTGTAACCAGCCTACCAGACAATATTACGTCTAGCTCAAGCTCAACGCCTGACAGAGCAGGAGTTAATCAAAACCTTACCGTAGAGGAGAAATTTTATTTTATAAAGATTTAGAAATACTTTGTTCAAATGGACTAGTGTAAAGTTTTGTTAATGCACAAAATATTGGAAATTTTCGTCTGATACGATCCTCAAATAATCTAGCCTCTTTATCGCACGCGCGCACAAACCAACAAAACATATTAAATTAAAGTAAAATGACAAAACTTAGTTGTATAACTTTTTCGGAATGATCAAACAATTTTAAAATTTATTCATTGCTTTTAATATATACATAGCATATTTTTATGTATAATTTTATGTCATGCGTGTGCAAATGAAGTCCGTAATAAATTACAATGAGGACGATGGTGGAAGATCTGCAAGCTCTCTGCGTATTGTGTTTAATACAGGTATTCTAAAAGCAAATAAGAAAACTGAGAGATTCAGATGGATGTTTGCGGTATAACGAGCAGATAGACAGATGTATTCGGAAAGCATAGGTGCAGTAAGAAAACAAACCAGCTATAAATGACAGATAGTATACGGAGTGTCGGAACTAAAGCTCAATTCACATTATTCCAAACTTGATAAGGTGAGCAAGAATCTCAAGATGCTCCCTCTGACATGAACAAAATTGTCGAGAAAAAGGACAAATCAGCGCAATTTATTGTTTCCAAATAAATCGAGGATTATTATGCATTCCTAACTTAAGCTATTATTCATCATCATCATCATTTCCAGCCACACAAAGTCAAGTGACTAATGTTTCACTGCCATATAACCATAAGGAGTGAAAAAAGTATAAAAGTGAATTTAGATAAATTATTATTAAGATTTACGAGAGAGGAGGAGGGGTAGAGAGAGAAATAAAACCTTGCTATTATGAGTAAATTTATCAGGATAACTCACAGAAATGAGGCAAACTAAACCTCTCCACAACACCATTATGGCCAAAGTTAGCATTCGGGCAAGGCGACATCAGCAACACAGCTTCCTTGCGGATTTCACCGTATCACGTCATAAACAAACCGAACCTCGCAGCTAACTTTGCCCTACTAAGGAAAGAAAGTTACGAAGATGATTCTACTATACATCTGCAACAAGATCGCCACTGAGCTCGATTCGCTGCCATATCGCTAAGGGTTTCTAACCAAGAACTGTGATGTGCACGGGGACCCCATTCCGGCAGACGAGTGGATTCTATACTATCCAATTTGGATGTGTGCCTTTAATTGTTTCTGCCATGTCAAAATCTGCCCACCTTGTTTCTTACGCCAATTTGGTGCTGGATGAGAGAACAGAGCTCTATTGGGTAATCGGAATGAGGGCATACGCAAAACGTGACCGAGCCAACGAAGTTGATGGAGCCATATTTGCTTTTCTAAAGACGAGCACTTATTGTCAGATCCAAACATACGTCTAGGGATGTCAACGTTAGTTATTCGTTGTTGGTAACCAACATGTGCTATACTTCTCAAACAACGATGATCGAATGCCTGTAAGCGTCTCAGATCATCAACTCTAAGTGGCCAAGTTTCACTAGCGTATAGTAAGACTGCGCGTACAGATGCATTGTAAACACGACCTTTAAGGCAAAGTGAAATATTCGCGTTTCTCCATAAATGACGAAGGTTCGAGAAGGCTACTCTAGCTTTCGCGATCCTTATTCTCACCTCGTCGGACATATTGCCTACGGTATTGATAGAGCTCCCAAGATATGTAAACCTGTCGACTATGTCAAGATCTTCATTCTGCAGTCGCAACGTTGGAGTGAGTGGTGGGTGATCCTGTAACAGTATTTTACATTTAGAGGGTGCGAATTTCATACCGAAAGACGGAACAACGTTTGCTAATCTATTTAAGGTGGTCTGGGTAGCATGTTGATTGTCGAATAATAGTACGATATCGTCCGCATAGTCAAGATCGACTAGTTTATCTCCCGGGAGAACTTCAACTCCAGCGTCCTGAATGTGTGAGAGAGTGTTATTCATAATAGCATCGATTACAAAATTTTAAAAAAATGGGGAAAGTGGAAAACCTTGACGAACACCACTGTTGGTTGTAAAGTTATGCGTTAATTCGTTGTAGACCTTAACGCGACCAGAAGTATTTGTGTAGAGAGCTCGTATAATATTAACAAATTTAGTGGGCACACCGCTTTTCGACAAGATATGGAATAAAACATTGCGATCCACCGAATCAAATGCACCCTTGAAGTCTAGAAAGACGACTATTGTGGGACGGTGATATAAATGTCTCTGTTCGAGAACTTGCCTTAACGTAAAAATATTATCTATACAACCTCGTCCTGCGCGGAATCCAGCCTGTTCTTCTCTTTAAACGAACATTGGTTGCGCGGGTGGTGATAACAATTATTATAATCAAGGTTGCGGTCTTGATATGAACACCTGACCCATTAATTACTTACATATGTCAGTATAAACTAAGAATTGTATAGTGTAGAAAAGGCAATTCATCCAGTAGACCGGTTTCGTCCTTATTGGGAACTCATCAAGTACTGGCCAGAATTTGCCGCGGCCAGTATTTGATGAGTTCCCAATAAGGACGAAACCGGTCTACTGGATGAATTGCCTTTTCTACACTATACAATTCTTAGTTTCTACTGACATATGTAAGTAATTAATAGGTCAGGTGTTTATATCAAGACCGCAACCTTGATTATAATAATTGTTATCACCACCCGCGCAACCAATGTTCGTTTAATTATACCACGATAGTTATCGCACGAATTACGATTGCCTTTTTTGAAGATGGGAAAGATGGTCGACTCATTCCAGTCAAGTGGTACGGTTTTCTCATTCCATATAGTATGAATAAGTTTGGTCAACGCTCCTGAATTTATATCGCCACCATCCTTAAACAATCCTGGAAGCAAATCATCGGGGCCTGCGGCTTTGCGGCGTTTAAGAGATAGGATTGCATCGCGTACTTCTATCTCGAATAGTTCTTCGAGACTAACATTCCACACTGTTGATGCAGACATGCTTTCGGGAATCGGAACTAACGCGGGTGGCCAAGAAAATTGATCTCTAAAGTGTTCAGCCCACCTGTCAAGACGACTTACTTTATCAGTTATTAATTCGTTGTTACTATCATTTATAGTTTCGCTAACTTTTAACTTTCTCGGACCCGTTGTGCGTATAAGTCGGAACAAACAGCGACCGTTACCTGACGCGAAAGCTACTTCCATTTCTTCAGCCTTTCTGCTCCAAAAGTTTTCGAGATCGCCTTTTAGACTGCACTTAAGTTGGCGTCTTATATTGCGACGGGTATTATTATGAGTCGAGCCAGGTGGAATTTGGCGCCTTATTTCGAGTATCTCCATAGATTTTACAGAGAGCCAGTGATTATTTCTACGGGGGCCTGCTATGCCACATACAGTAGTACCTGCATTGTGCATAGTGAAACTTATCTTGGACCAA
>JAQBSW010008866.1:0-31754 GCA_029291075.1 Eudiplozoon nipponicum
GGCAGCATGAACGGCAAATATAATCTCATGCACATTTGTTTCGAGCCAATATTTCAACAGGAAGTCGAGGCCTATTATGTTGTGTTAGACCTTGGCGTCGATGATTTAGGGAGTAAATTCACGCCGTAAATCTATGTTGAGTTTACGATACCGGCTGCCATAAGTGTAAATAGGCTCCTCTGTAGCTGTGCGAGTAAAACGCCTAGATAAATCTGGGCTGTGAAATCATCTTTGAGAACAGAAACTACTGCATCTATGTCCACGATGAATTCTTCTCCTGTTTTGAAATCTAGAAGATGCCGAATTTCATTGGGTTCTTTGGCCTGGTCATGTAGACAAATAGGCTGCTCATTGCGAATGACATTATAAATTTTGCTGCGTATGTGGCATATTCTGCCTGGACGCAAGGATTCAACATAAACTGCAGCTGCAGGCGCTTGAAAATTTGTACGTGAAGAATTAAAAAAATTTATAAACGCCCCGGTTGCAAGTTAATGCCACGCGACGTTACAAGAAGAAGAACAGACAGTAATTTTCTGAGAACACTTACCATGCGGCGGACCTTAACAGGGCCTCGAAAGCCTTCACCTGCAAATCCAGTGAATGTTAAGTATATTGTAGTGTCTAGAATTTCGTCAATGCACTTGTTGTAAGATCCGGTTGTTTTGCCTGTGTTCCTTTCTGTGAATGGACCAGAATAACAAGAGTTGTCGAAACCGGATAAGTGAGTTGCTGTTAGAAGTCTCAGAATTTTCTTGTTGGAAATCTTCGGCAGCGCCGTGTTGGATGGTACACTTATAAACCCGATTAATAGATTATCTATTACTTATTACTAGTTGTGCAGCAACAAGAAGATTGGCGTGACTAAAGTCTAAGAAACGAGATGACACAGCGCGGTAAAAGCAAGTCAAGAAGGCGTAGGTAGACAGTCAAGTGAAGTGAAATAGCTATCAACTGTAGCTAGCTGGGTATAAGTCTCAAGTGTATTATGTGGTAATTGCACCGTGCTTATATAGGTGCAAATTTTCACGCCATTGGCCAATGACAATTTTTCGCGCTTAAATTTATTCAGCTTATTGAAATTTGAATTCGTTTTTTGACAATATGTTGGCGAAATAATCTGCGCCGTTACAACGAGTAGTTATTTTTGTCACAAAACTATAGTGACCTTGGGTTTCTGTTGGGCCAGCAAGGTGGACTAATCGATCTACTTACATGTAATGTGACTGTATAAGTTCAAAGTGCAATCCTCCCAGCATACATGCATACGGTCGTATTGCGTTGTTGTACATATGTCATTGTGACTACTATTGTTTAATCTACTTAATGTAAGTTCGTTTTCGCTATCTAAAGTTTTTGTTTAATAGGACAAATAAAAATAATTTTTTAACTTAAGTTTAAATCTTATTACAATAAAAAAAGTAAAGCCTTTTATTTCTAATAATTTTTCTATTTTATTTTTAACATACTAGTTTATGTTTTCAACTGTATGTAGAACGCATTTTATATGCGGAGTCGCGCATTTTTGTTGAAGATTAGTTGCTGTACGTGACTCTAGTTTCTTCCCAATATGTGTTCTCAGGTGTATAAAATTGTTATGATACGACATGGTGAAAGCGAATACAATAAGCAAAATCGATTTTGTGGATGGCATGATGCTGATCTAGCGGGTAGTGGTATTGATGAAGCAAAATTAGCGGGTCAGATGCTAAAGGAACAAAATTGGACGTTTGATTGTGCTTACACAAGTCTTCTTAAGCGTGCAATCAAGACTCTTAATCTTGTTTTAGATGAATTGGATCTTCACTGGATTCCAGTAACAAAGTAATATTCTGAACTGATTCGTTTGTGCATGCTTACTTGAATTATTACTAAATTGCTTTTGGTTTACTAAACTCTTAAATTATATGCCGTGCTCTTAAATTGTTTCTTGAATATCGGTAATATAATTGACCATTAAAGTTTCGTCCAATAGGCTAATTTAGTAGATAAAGTTAGTTATAAATAATTTTCCCATGTAACCAACAACACTGATAGAATAAACAATATATTCATGACTAATTCTTGAGTTAAACTACGCATGATTTATCTGCTGATTTCAGCAACCAAGTTTACTGATGATTGCTAATTGTGGAAATTTTTGAAAAGAATTTACGTGTAGTCGAACTCACTAATGAATATTTATATAATAGTAGGACAATGTATTTAAAATATGCGATTTAATGCCCATCTCTCTCACGATGGGTTTCTTGACCCTTGAGGATGCTACTTAAAGCACCGACGACCAGTTGAAGGCATGTGGGAATAAAGTGTGTGTATACTTTCATGAATGCTGCTTCAGACCGGTTATTGTTGTTTCGCCATTCATATTTCATAAAGGTTTAATTACACAAAGAGTTGCTTCGCGTGTCTTATAGCAGATATATTGGCTGACACAACTTGGATTATATAAGTGTTCTATTTGGTCTGAAGCAGCTAGTTTTTCCCGTTTATCGAAATACAAGTCCTTGTTGGTTCTCCAGATATACACCAGTGCAACTATTAATTTGCGCATTGAACTATCGTTTAAGAAATGTTATATGCATATAGAATGTTTCTAACTCGAGCTCTGATACTTTCTGTATTCTGTATAATTAAAAAATATTAAACTAGTAATGAAGTAGGCAGATGAGTGACCATCGCGATTTAATCCGGTCATATTCGTATACGTTGCATATGAAATGAAAGTAAGACATTTCAAACTTGCCATAGTAAAAATGGAAGTAAAGCATCATAAAAAATAAAAGATCGTACTTTATGAGTGGCTTAAATAATAATTGATTGCGCGGGTGGTGGTAGCAATTCTTTAAATCAAGCTCGCAAACTTGATTTAAAGAATTTATAAGTGGTTGTTTTAAATCATATTAATCATGTGATTGCATGAATGTTATTATACCACATGTAATCTTTAGATACAGGCGTAACCAGATTAGCTGACGTGTAGTCAATGCGTGCCAAATTAGAATTACTTCCGAAACAAGAACGTTTACGACTTCTATATATTGTATGTGTTCTGGTGATGGATACCATTAAATTATGGTAAAAAAATCTTTGACCTTTTCAGCAACATTTATATAGTAATAAAGATGTAATGTTTATGTGTCTTGTGTTGTATCGCGTTCGATTCATTAATATTGCGTGACGTATATGGAAAAGCTGTCGATGGATTTAAATAGTTACAAATTGTTTTATACATTGTACATATACACGGTGATTGAGCAAAGTTGATGGATATTACTTCTTGATTAAACAGACCTTAGGATTACATTTTTTTCTTGTTTTGGTTTCTATTTTTATGGTCTTTCACTGAAAAGCGGTAATCATTGGTGATGCTATACCATTGCTTGATCATACAAATTTGGCCAGAAATAATAATAAGAACTATAATATTAATTGATTTGGACGCAAGTAATCGCGAATCTAGATCTCCTGTATGGTGGGTTCTAGAGGGACCTGGGGTAATAAGGCAGAATTAGCCAGAACTTTAAGAGACCCTCTTCGCCGCTAGACTAGCGCAGCTGTTTGCATATTCAAGTGACTGATATCGCCAATATTAGTATTCTGACAATAAATACTTTACTCAATCTTTCTGAGGCCCGGAATATTGCTGGAATAGCCTTGGTTGCCTGTTGAACAGGATGTTAAATTTTCCTTCTCTAACGGTTCTCCAGCCCACACAATTTACGTTTATTAACTGTTTTGGGATGGTACATCAAAGAGCAGCCATGTAGGACTGGAGGGCTCGTCATTTTTTCCATTTGACATATGCTTCCTGGCGCTTAGCTAACAATGTCCTAACGATAACTGGTCATGTAAATCGACTTTCAAATATTTTTAGGTGCTGGTAGCTAAAGTTGTTAATCTTGCAAGTCTCCGCTATGTTATTATTTTAGCTTGGTTTATTGCATTATATAAATATCAGTGAATGTTTATAGACCAATATCTTTGATTTTATTATTAATATCGTGAAAGGTTGAATTTTATTCTGCCTTATTCCAAATTAATGAGGATAGTGCTTCCAGTCGCCCAACTAGCAAAGACCTAAATTGAACCGAGCGAGTAAATCGTTGAACAAAGCTGCCCTCGTGCTGGTAGCTATACTGTGTTATCCAGTGTCTATTACATAAAGAATGTTTCACAATGTTCATCTTGAAGGCATTGCACTTGAAGCTTATTGAAATAGACTGATGATTCCAAAGTGATTTGCACAGCCTGCCAAAGATGGGAGGTGCAAGAATTATACCTATGGAAATCTCGGCAAAAGCCAGATCGTCTTTCGTCAAAAGAGTACGTGAGCAAATGAACTTATTGACGATCGGTTGCGATAAACTCAGAAACTACTAGTATAAAACAATCACTAAATGGGATGGGAGCAAAGATACATTCTTGTAGAACACCGGATCCAGTCGCAAAAGATTCAGAGACTCGTACAAATACGAATACAGGCTAAGGAGTCTTGATACAAGGCTTCGAGTAATCAGACAAGTTTGTATGAAACATTCGTTAATTATAATTCGTCATAGATATTTTCGCGAGAGGGAATCGAAATTAGCTGAGTAGTCTAAGAAAGAAACTGTACTGGACTACTAGTACCGCTGGCTCAACCCAGAAGTGCGGCAGTGAGCAAGAACTTGGTCTGCATATCAAATTATCGCCCTGTCCGCGGTAAATTCTGGGCAGTATGTGGTATGTTCCCGATAAGGACGAAACCGATCAACTGGATGAATTGCCTTTTCTACACTATACAATTCTCAGTTTATACTGACAAATGTATGCAATTAATGGGCCAGGAGTTTATATCAAGATCACAACCTTGATTATAGTAACTGCTATCACCGCCCGCGCAACCAACGCTCGTTTAATAATATTGTAGTATAACTTTGCTATGATTCATCGAAATCGGTTACCGGTACTTTCCTTATGTCTTGGAAATTAATTTCATTTCAACATATATTTTTAAATAAATATTTTGTTTTATCTAATCTTTGTTTTTCATTTATTGGTTTGTAATTTCGTCTTATAAATTGGTATATATTCGAATTAGTTTCCTTATTCTTTGTTCTGTTCACTGCCTGCTAAGCCATTTTCTTAAACAAACTACTAAGACTACTGATTTTTTTCAGATGCTCCGTTACCAACCGCATCAAAATATTTAATCGCGGAGCAATGCAGTTATCCTGTCTTTCATTTAGTGAGGCAAACGTCTTAAAAATTAAGTGTAAATAGCATTACTCGAGCATTGAGTAAAGATTAAAGTACTCGGAGAGAATTTATTAGTTCTGTGTTAGAATACTCCATTTTAAAAATTTATTATTCTGTTATACTGAATTTCATGCTGATTCATATAGATTTGTATCGACAAAACTATCGTACGATTAGTAGGGAATCTTATCTTACAATGTGGGAATCTAAGTAAGCTGGTTTCCGATGGTTACGGTTAAAGTAGGCTCAGAGATTGGACCTTATAAATTGGAAATATTTTTACTAAATTAACTGGTTTATTAACTAGTATTTTAATCCAAGAAGAATTAACTGAAGCAATTTTTATTGTCTTCCTAAATTGAAGCCTTCATTGTATATCACATGCGGTCAACAATATTCAATTTGAACTCCGGTTCCAGATAATCGTGAGTATTTGTTAAGACATAATGTAACTTCGTTGAAAAATGGAAATTTACTGGAATCTATTAAAGTGGATATGATTTAGCAAGATTTATTTCCTTGTTGAATCTGATTAAGTGTACATCACAATGACGCCTGTTGTAGTGATGCTAAAGATTGATTTCTGGCTAAAACTATATAGTAATTAAAATACCTGCCTAACTAAGTGACTGACTGGTTAATAATTATAATGTAGTTTTATAGTTTATTTTTATAATTCCCATGGAAAAGGAATTATAATGGCTAATTATGTTTACCTATTTAATTTTGGACTCATCATCATGCCACTAGTAATTAATGTTTCATTGCCATATAACCAATTTTGGACGGTATGTATTTTTGCCTGTTTGTTGTTCAGGTTGGCCCGAAACTGTTTGGTTATATTTTTTCGATTAAAACTGAGCTGGGGTATAACGTTATGCTTCATTTCAGACTGCTCTTGGTAGTGGTTATAAACGGCAAATTATGTCTTGCCATTTGAACTTCGGACGGTGGATGTTGTAGGGAAAGATATTTCCTCCGACAAAAGTAATATTTTTATGGAAGAGAAAACCAACTTATCTGACTCCTCTACGCACCCTAAGACTGAATCGTACTTGGTATCTATGGAACTCACATCAGCTAGAGGCTCCAGTCATATTAGCTGATGAGAACCCCATAGATGCCAAGTCCGATTCAGTCTTAGTGTGCGTATAGGAGTCAGATAAGATAGTTTTCTCTTCCATATCTGTTAAGTTTAGGCCTACGATACTTTGAACCAAAATTATCAGTGTTCCTGAACGATCCCAATATGCACAAATAAAACGCAAATTCGTTTTAACAGGAATTTATTGTGTAAATTAAAATTTTAATGAGAAACCAGAAAGTTGCCACAAGTTAACAGATAAGGTCACATACGTCAGTCACAAAATACAGTCTATACATAAATATGTACTGTATGTACTTTTATTTAATTTATTATTCGGCTATGTTACCTAGAGTGGCACAGGGTGAGAGATAGACTATTGTGTATTAACTATTTTTTATGTTATTAAATGTGAACTTTTGACTCAAATGTCTAAATCACATTTTTAAATGAGCAAACCGTTTATTGAATAAGTTGTTAATAATTGCACAGTGAGGTTGTATAAAACCTCAATTTCTTGTTATTTCCAGTATGCAAATCCTATTATTAAGGCCTTACCTATTTGTATTTCCTTCATGGAACTGGAGCAGTCGTTCTAACCATATTGAGGTCAGAATTGAGGGTGATTTGGCTGTATAATGATGCGGCATTTTGTGGTGGTTCAACAAACATTGCCAATTAAAACTTGATATGTTTAAACTAATATTGATACATACACTGATGATTTTTAAATAATCGTATAACTCGTTGTGTAGAACATGGAGATTAAACGAACGTATGTACGGGGCTCTTCAAGGTCTTGATAAATCAGAAACAGCAGCAAAACATGGTGAAGCGCAGGTCAAAATTTGGCGTCGAGCTTACGATATTCCACCACCAGAAGTTGAGATATCTGACCCCAGATGGCCCGGTAATGAGCCAAAGTATAGTGTAAGTGATACTGGATTGTTTTTCGAATATTTCTTGTTTGCTTTTAGATTTTAATTTAGTAACGAATACCACCAGTTTCAAAGCATCCTTTATAACTTCAGTCCAGCTAATGAAAAATAAACATTAACTTTTATCTTAAAATATAATTGCCTGTCATTTTTTGCAGTACATTTTGTTTTATTTCATAATTTTGGTGAATATTTTTACTCACTTTTCTAGTCACTTCATAATTATTTTATAAGTTGATTGACTATATCATTATGTGGAGAAATTTTTATTTTTTGTGGCACATGATGTGTGACTTTACAGAAGGCTCTCGTAATATTAACGGACAAAGCGCAACATGTTCATTTCAATATTTTGTCTTCTCTTTCAGCATCTTGACTTAACCCTTGTTCCGAGAACTGAATGTCTTAAGGATACCGTTATCCGAGCTCTACCTTTCTGGCACGATAAAATTGTTCCCGACATTAAGGTTAGTTTAACAAGACAATTAATTCGTCTTAACTCATATAAAATCTTGTGACATCTTGTGGAAGCTCTCATAAAAATTGCTACTAATATTTGGTTTCACCTTCATTATTGCAAGCGGTCGATCATAATCGTTAATAATTTAACTCAATTCGTCGATGAAAAGGTTAAATTACGTGAAAGTTTTATTAGTTGAGTTTTAATACAGGAAAACTATGCAGTTTTAGTCGTGTTTATTATCTTTCATTCTATGAAGGATTCGTTGCCAGAGTTATTTATAATCTGACGAATGGTAGGTTTGGTTAGTCGTACCAAGAATAGTAGCATAATCCTTGCCGATAATACTGGGATACAATCATCATCTCGTCTCATTGCTGACTCAAGTTTGGTTTACCGTGTTTAAAGAACAGTACCGGACTAATGGAAAGCACGCCATGCACGTAGGTTAAGTATTAACTACTGTTGTTTTATTTACCTCTGTGACTACTGTTGTTTAAAAATGCATGCATATACCAATGAAAAATAAGAACATAAATTAGTTTGTTACCTTTTAACGAATATTGGTTGCACGAGTGGTGATAAAAATTATTATAATCAAGGTTGCGGTCTTGATTTAAACACCTGACCCATTAATTACTTACATATGCCAGTATAAACTAAGAATTGTATAGTGTAGAAAAGGCAATTCCTCCAGTAGACCGGTTCCGTCCTTATTGGGAACTCATCATGTACTGGCCAGAATTTGCCGCGGATAGGACTCAAACCTGGGCACGTCTGCATCAGATTCCGAAGCAAACATGCCCAGGTTCGAGTCCTGTCCGCGGCAAATTCTGGCCAGTGCGTGATGAGTTTCCGATAAGGAAAAATCCGGTCTACTGGATGAATTGCCTTTTCTACACTATACAATTCTTAGTTTATACTGACATGTGTAAGTAATTAATGAGTCAGTTTGTTATTTGTTTGTACGTAACGTTCATAGTGCTACATTTTCTGTTAAAATGGTTTTATAATACGGCGTAAATAGGCTTGAAGTGTGTGATCTCAATTTTAAGCTCATTCTATATTTGAGTCATATTACCATACAAGTCTTAACGCCGAAAATATAGATATTTAAAAATTTGTGGTTAAACGCGATTTCGTTATCATATAAAAAAATGCTGATGGAGATACGTCAATCGTCTTGTGCAACTGCATTATTTTGGGTTCCTTAAAAGAAAAAATAGAGCTGACGAAATTCTGATTATGGTAGTACGTTCTTCGACTTTCTTAGCAACTTCTTGTTTGACCAAACATTCCTCAAGTTTTCTGGGAGCAATTTAAATAGTGCTGTATATCACGATAAATCTATCGCTTTAAGCAAAAATTACTAGTTGGTCAATTTAATACTGTCATTTATACTTTCATTTTGTGTTGTTTACTACTTTGGAGGATCTTCCATAACTTTTTTCTAAGATGAACAGGCCTCAGGAGGTTTACTTTGAAATTAGGGCGGTGATTAAATACTGGTTGACGATCTGAATAAATACTTATAAAAGCTTCGTGTGGCATTAGCTTTCAATTGTTGATCCTATCAAATTTGTAACGATTGACTATTTTAAAGCATTTAATGCTCGCCGACAGGAGAGAAATAACAATAAACGCGGTTAGTAGGAAGAGAAATATATACTATCAAATTGTCGGAGTATACTCAATTCTTGCGAATAAAAATGGATCTGGTTTGATTATTCTAGGGAGTATATGCTCGTAATATGAACCGGGATATGCTTTTGCGCGGAATATATAAATGCTATGCAAAGACAGGAAAGATTCCAAGAATGTGTTCAATTAATGGTTAAGTATAATTTTTTCTGATGATTGTGCTATCATATAATGACAAAAATGCTTGCTATTGCTATGCACATCAGTAGTGGTTATTACTTGGTCATATCGCATAAAGCCAATGCGATATGAACAATTGTTTACTTACGTTTGGGCAAATTGTTTACATACGTTTATTCTGAATCCTCAATTAAGAATAAATTCACTAGGAATGGGCGACATAATGTTCATTTACAGTCAAAGCATAGCTTTTAATTTCTTAGTTTTGTGGCAGTAAAGCATTATTACATTGTGCCGGTTTAATGCTGCGTGAAAAGTGGTATGTATGCTGAATCATATTAACACAAACGTTTACGATCGATATGCTAGCTGAACTCAGAAAAAATTAGTAATGATTTTATAATTTGGGAAAGTTTATAGAATACAGGTTTTACTTGGATCATCGCTTCATTTGCAAATGATGCCAATCTCGCTCGTAATGTGTTTGTATATTGCCAGTCATATTGCGTAACGCGGATTCGAGTATTAACACTACTATTAAGAAATGTTTTACGGCAAATATAATGACTATGCTAAGTAAATGGACTAATACTATGGTTAATCTGACTGAAGCATTAACTTTGATTAAAAAAATCAGACGTTAAATTTGAGTTCCACTTCACGTAGTTCTATTGCGATATGCGGATGAAGGATTTTACGGTTTGGTTCTGCATCCGCTTACGCAAACTAGATAGGATCAAAATTTCTATGCGTTAAGCAGTAAATTGTATCTGGTCCACAATTTTCAAGCTAAATTAATAACTTTGAAGCTAGTATTCTCTTCCATAAAAATATAGATGTATTCACATCTTTTGATCTTCAATCCGAAAGTTGGTGCAGTGACTATGAAAATATTAATAAACGGAGTTTGTGTAATAACACGTTTTTGCCTATAATTGTAGCTATTTGCAGATGGTTCAGGGATACCTTTGTGCGAAAAAAGGCTGATGTGTCAATTTGAATGCTTCAAACGTATTCATTTTGGGCCGTCTCGATGCTATTATGTACAACTCGTAATGATATTTCGCACAACACAACAGAAAGCAGTTCATTAGTCTAGAAAAGCAATCGTTGTGAGCTGCTGATATCTTCGCAACTCAATAATAATAGAGCTTAGAAATTTGGTCAGTACATTACATTCCCAGTCGAAATCCTGACTGACGTGACCTGTTTCGCCTCTGGCTTTTTGTGAATCTTGAGGATAGCAGTGATCAAATATTAAGTAACGCTGCTAATTTAAATTTCGAGCTCTTATTTCAAAGGATTGTGCCATTTCTATTTAATTTACTGTCATAAGAATTAACTTCGATTTGAGCCGTACCATTTATGTGTAATTTGATTTTTGCAGTCATGTTCTAATCTTTTAGTACTTCGATATGTAGAGTTCTTTCATTATACTGCGCATTGTTAACAATGCTGAAATTTTGTGTACTTTAAATTAATTACACATTTTGTAAACGACTATAGAACTAATCTTGTGTGGGCTCTATTTTATCTGCGCCATAATGAGCAGTTTTGTTGTAGCGGTTGTAAAAAACAGAGTAAAATTAGTTTTTTAATTTTTGCTTTCTGTTTGTTACGCTTGGCCAAAAATTACTTATTAATTATATTATATGGCTATTATCGGAATTTTTGCCGCTCATGAAAAAGACATATTTTGTTGAGTTAATTATTTGCATCTTGGTTCGCGGCCGCGTTTGTGCTATAGTTAAGTATCCGTAAAGCACAATATTTAAAAAAACTATTTATTAATCATGGCATGTTAGCTGGCTACAAGAAGTGTTAAAATTCATAATAATCAAACATTGTCATCTATTGGGTACATGAATTCTAGCGGATCGTCAATGGATTACGATTTGCTCGGCACTTCAATATCTGTTTTGTTACGGATATTGTATTTTGACTCATTCGAGTTTTTGTCATGATTTTACCCTGTAAGAACTATATACTATTGTCTAATGAGGTTGCACTTTCTGTTCATATAGCCGTGGAGGTACATAATTATAAGAGAAATAAATTTTATCTTTATTTAGTTGTTTGTAGGATATTGTAGAGAAGTTTGAATGGAAACTGTCATGCCACCAAGGCCTACTTCGTTTTTGTTTCATTGCAAGTAGTCAAAGGAAGAATTAAATTTCTGATGGTGTCATCGATAGCAAAGCATCAACGTTCAAACTCTGTCTTCATTGCCACACAATTAAACAATATGTTTATTTATGTGGAGACGTAATTGCAGCGTCCGGTTGTCCAGTAGAGATGTATGTTCTATTTGTTCATGACTTCGGTCTGTTCCAGAGCTCTTTGGATAAGTGTCAGATGTTCGTTTCATTATCTATGCATTTGCGTATGTATATATGTATGTACTTATTCAAGCATGCATTAATGTATGTATGTAAAAATTTGCGTATGTGTTTACACTTATGTCAGTTTTTATGTAAAAACGCATGTATTTAAGTATATATATATATATATATATATATATATATATATATATATATATATATATATATATATATATGTATTAATATTATTAATGAGAGAGAGAGAGAGAGTAGTTAGATAAATTAGTAAGTAAGCCCTCAAATTAATAATTTATTTTTTTAATGCTTCCTTATTTGAATTTTAATATTAAAAGCTGACTCTTTTTTAGCTTTAGTGTACACGAATTGATTGTTCGTCAATAAAAAAGTTAATTCAAGAAAACTATTATTCCGTGGTTTTAACAACTAATTTCTATAACGGAAAGTTATGCTTGGTGGACTTCATAGATGACTTTGATAAATAACATTTATTTATATTTATAATTTTGACTTAAGATGGACATTAACTCTACATGGATAATCTTATATAAGACACTGAATTAATGATAGTCATATAGATCACTTTTTGTGGAAATTTTTATCGATTAGATTTATATTGAAGATTTTCGTTTAGCAGTAATAAAATTTTAAATAATAGCTTATCAATGCAAAATGCAGTTTTGTGTTCAATTTTAGGCCGGCAAAAAAGTGCTTATTGCTGCGCATGGCAACAGCATTCGGGCCTTGGTAAAATATTTGGATAATGTCCCCGACAGCGAAATAACTGAGTTAAACATCCCAACAGGTAAGGCTGTAGAAATCTACATAATGATGTCTAGCTACTCATTAAGAGAGGCGCCTAAGATTACTCTCTACTTAAGATTTTCCTCATTTTTGTCTTCATTTATAACTATCACTTAATACTGATTTATAAGTTTTTTAATCTTGTTAGTTTGACAACTAAAACTCATAACTAATGGAAAAGATGGCAACAATTGCTCGTCAGACATCACATTTTCAGGCAGGGAGTATATTCGAATTTTTAACTTTTAAAAAATAATCTAGTTTTAATTTCCTAGTAATTATTCGCAATAGTAAATTAATGATTTATTAAATGAAGTAATTTTAAAATTATATGGCGAAAATTAATGTTGAAAGATAAGAAAATATATCTCGCATATTAAATAGTGAGACTCAATTCTATTGAGAAACACGCGCAAATCTCATATAACTGCTGCAAATATATATATATCATATTAAACAGACAAACTTGATTTTTTTAACTAGACTTCACGATTGCTGCAAAAAACTATTGCTTCAGTTAATTTTTTGAATATAGCTAATACAGACAGCTTAGATATTTTGCAATCAATGTTCTAATGAAGTAAAAGAAGTGGGGTCACACTTCAGCTTTAAATCTAAATATGCAATTAATTTTCACTTTCGTTGGACTAGTTTGCTTTAGACTAATTATCGACAAGGAAGGTCGATGTGTGAGTGATGATATTTTTTCTATTTAGTTCGACCAGTTAAATGGATTTCGTGTTTGTATCACATCCGAAAACTTTAATTACCTTATGATAAGTGTTTGCTCTGCTGCATAAAATAAGAACTATCCATCTATTATAAAATGGTCTGTCATTACAAATGACAGTATTAGCGACCCCTTGCCTTTTTCAAGTTATATTACTCGTTTGAGTTCTACTCGCGAAAGCTTTGGCTTGAAAAATAATAGCAGTAAGGGATGTGCACTTTAACAGTGTTTGCATACGTTTAGTAAGTAGATTTAACTAACGCCATTTTGTAGTCTTATGTTTCTTTAACTTCCTACGCTAATGATTTCATATTTTATTTCATGAAAAGCGACATGAATTATGATTACAGCTTCAAAAATTGCTGAAGTAGGCATATAATGTCAAGCAGAACATTTTTTATTCCAATTAATATTTTCAAATTTTTTGACGTCATTTATAATTCGATAAAATAAACATTAAATAATTATTTTGTTGTTCACTTTTTACCATTAGTTAAATTTAATTTTCTTCACTCAAAACTTTAATTGACGTATTTTGGAACTAAATTTGTAGGTATCCCACTGGTTTACGAACTGGATAGCAACCTGAAGCCAATTAAACACTATTATTTGGCAGATGAAGCTACTGTTGCGGCAGCAGTTGCGCGTGTTGCTAATCAGGGTAAGGCTAAGTAGATCAGTTACACGAACTTCCCACGGCTTCATTCTCTTCCTACAAACTGTTTGGATACGCACCAAGAAAGCATCTGGTTTACGATAGCGATAAATCTTTTTCAATTGGATCTTCATTTGTCCTGCATACATTTTACTATTTAATTGCTTACGAAGGAAGACATTTTGTATTTATTACATTTTCTGAGTGAAGAGTTGTGCCGTCATATACTTAATATCAACACCTGATAAAGAGGGTGCTATTTCTGTTTCCAACATCAGCTTATTGATTACGTTTTCCTCTTTTGAACTAACGACTGTTCCCCCATAAAATTAGTTTTAGATCTCCTGAAGAATCGTCAGCACAGATAACCTTGTTTTATTGCATATTACATATGAATAAATAGTTTTAAACACGTTTGAACTTTCTGATTGGCCTCGAATGGGAATGCATACCTTTCTGTTATTTGATTTTTCCCATATTATTTTTTTCACATTTTCGGATTGGTAGGTTACCTAATTTTGCTAGCGTATATGCGTGATTCTATTTAAGGTTCATAGGCTTCTACCTATACATGTGTAGCAGAAAATTGCTAATTTTAATCTTGGTAAGTAAACATGGTAGGTTAAAACGACATATTTTTCTTTATTTCCTAATGCATATGAACTTTAATTTTTTTTTCAAATAGTACAATTCGTTGAAATCGTCGAACAATATACTTGGAAACTTCGGTTTGTTCATGAGGTATACAGAGGAAATTGTATACTATATCTACTACCACTTGATTTATTGTAATATTTACTGCTACTCTCTGTGTGTATCCTTATAGATCCATAGTTGTTCGTAAAGAGATAGTAAATTTATACATTACATGTCATCTGTGTATATGTAATTTTATATTCATTTAATACGATATGTAAATAATTCAACAAGTCCCATATATTTTTGTCTCAATTGCGTGTCTTGTAATAAATATTTTCTCAGAAAAACTTTGGATACTTGCATTATTTGCCTCAATTCTCTTATAATTTGTAAAAACCACATTTTCAGTCAGGTGGATTTCTATTGCCTGTAGTCGTTTTAGGAAATGATTCCCACATGCATGGACTCCAAAATACATAGAAGAAGGCTACACGCGTCTTATGCACTATATCAGAATTGAGAAGGCGTACATAGCGACCTTATGTCTGCCATTGTTGCACGTATGTCATTGAAGACGATTCAGATCGTTTTAGACGACGCGTTTGTTCATACATAATGACTGAAGCAACAAAACAAACCATCTAGCACCAGTCCAAATTTTACGAGAAGCAATTGACGTGTGTGTTAGTTGCGAGATATGCGTTGAATAAAGAATTTATCTATGCAGTAATATCTAGAGCTACCAGTGACAAGACAAATATTGCAGTAAACGAATTTCGAAATATCATTTAAAATACAGATACAAATTGGATTAATCAAATGCTGTGCCTTATAGATTAATAATAACTACCACTCGACTAGAAAGATAATTTTACGAGAACGTACTTAATATTTGCAATTTAGCGAACGTTTGCGGCTATCGGAAAAGTTCGTTGGAGTAATGGTAGTAAAGGTAAGCACTGTCGTATAATAGGTTATTTTCGACGAATAAGAAAAAGTAGATTACCCAGTATAAGTTGAGACCCCGAGCTAATTTACTTGAAGTCGTGGTGATAAAGTAAACGTGAGGGCCGCTAGTTTCCATGCGATTCAGTGTACCTATTCGGGTTTGGAAAACAGTGAACGATAATAACAATAAAGGGCGTGTCGGCGCACAAGCTTCACCGACCAAATTCGGAGGAACTTCCAGACGAGGTAACATCCAAAACTCATCATCCAGTCGTTCGCGGCCAACTATCTACTGTTGTTGTTGCTGCTGCTGACGTCCTGTTTTGTGTACTAATTCTTTATTCTCTTCCGATTGGGTTGATTTTGACAGATCACAAACTCAGATTAGTAGAAATACTGCAAGTATTTCCGGAGATGGGTGGAACAATAACTTTATGAGAAAAAAAACTACCTGGCTAGAAGACTGAAATCAATAAAAAGGTGGTTTTGCACTCATTTGTTAAATCATTCTATACTCACAGAGACAACGCGTGATTAAAGATAACATTCCGTCAAATCTATAGTTCTTATATGTTGAGTTTGGTTGCACAGTGCTTTCTTTGTTGTGGGCTTGAATCCTGTACATTTCCAGGTGCACCGATTATTGGCCTTGATTGATGAGTTCTCATTTGTCCTTTGACTTTTAGACAAGCAGCTGATGGAAAACTTCAAAATGAAGGGACAAGTGAGAACCCATCAATCAAGACCAAAAATCGGTGCACCTGGAAATGTAAAGGATTCAAGATTTTATCGACCTACTATAGATCTTTTGGGAAATTTTATACATATCTTCGTTTCTATCAGAAATATAAACGAACTGGCATTTAAGTAAGGTGTGCAATCACCATTTACTAAAAAAGTGATAGATAAATGTCACTACATATTTTATTTTTTTTATAAATGTTTTTCTAATAATGTGACTTGGAATAGGAGAACATCACTGCTATCGGTAAACAACATATCAATTTATTTCATCACCAGTAGCGTCAGCATATTCCTCAACATCCACCCCGCAATTATGATCACCGGGGTCATAATAAATATTATGTCGTCAGCAAAAATTTGCTGATGAATTTAGCATCAACACTAACATCATAAATATCAGCATATTGGCATTTATAAAATTCACTGTCGCAGAAAAAAGAAAAGTCCTGCAAACGGTGAATGATTAATAACTAATTAGGTTCATCATGCCTACAGAGAAAAACCTACATTAACAACACAGAAAGAAGACAACCCTGAACACCAAGTAGTACATATACTAAAGGAATATAAACAGTGCGAAACAGGATTAATAAAAATTACCATATCTGTGATTTTGCAAACACGATGAATTCCAGCTGTCTTGTTTCTTGAAAATATTTAGAAGCCTTTGGCGGCCACATTCTTCAGCTCACTCATCATCAAAAATTTAAAAAAATCTTTCTTCGCTAATTTCAGGCTAAATAGAACATATTTAAAGGTGAAAAAGGTAGTTTTAGCATTAAAAAATCACAGCAATCCAATTTCTATGTATGTAATAGATATTTAAAAGAAATAGAAATCAGACACGCTTCTCGATCGATAAAGCGCTAATTGTTCAGTCAAAATACTATAAGACTGCACATAAATCTACTCAGTTTGTAAAAGAAAAAAGCAACTGAAATAACTCATTTAAAATTAATAATAAAAGTTCAGTTTAAAAAATAAAAATAAGAAGTCCTTTATCAGAAGTACAGGAATAGAACGTCAAACGGCAAGGCTTTCCTCAAACATTTACTCTACAAATGTTTAAGACAAGGCATCAATAAATGCAGTTGAAGTTTACTTAAGGAAGTTTGTACTAGTAGAGTCATACGCACAGGCAATATGAACAACTTTCTTGTCTTTCCTTTATCACAAGTCGACACGTGTTCGCTTGATACTTTAAACAGATCAAAATATCGACGGTAGCTAATTCAAAAAGAAAGAAAAATATGGGGAAATCGTGGTGCATATAGAGCAAGGACATTTGTTTATCGTTAAGCATACATGAGTTTTGAATGTGAAGCATCATCCAGCTTAGATAAATGTAAAAAGAAATATAATTGAGCCTAATTTCCCATCCGTAAAATTAATGAAGTATTTTTTAATTATAAAATATGGTTTCGTGAATAAATTCTCGTTGAAAAACAGTTCTTAAAACCATTAATTATTTAAATCCCTGAGACTTTCTACGTTTAGATAAAATTTTAAAATTTGGAGAGAATTCAGACGGAGCCTAGAAAATATTCACAAGGAATTTATCTTCCTTCTTTAAGTCAGTCTATCTCTCTTAATCTGTTGTTGGATGTGTGATCTAGCTCCATTTAGTTTTATTTAAAATTTAAGCATAACGGCATTTCGCTGTTGTGTGACTGAATAATTAATATAGGATTAGTGTTTGTGCTAAGTTCGAAAGGATGATTCGAGAAATTAACACCACTCACTTAATCAATTACCTTTAATTTGATAACTTGCTTACATGTGGCGTAAATTTTAAACTGTTCGTAACTGCAACCGATATTTCCAATCGAGTATTATATATGTAAAACGAATAAGAATTAGTAGCGAATATCTGGTTTGCATATATTTTATATGAATTGCTGTTTGATCCTCGTTGGTCAGTCCATCGTCGCCGAATACTTAGTCAATTTAATTTTGGTTTTCCGTTGTATTTTTCCTCAGCTTTTTATCTCCACTTGACATTTTGCGCTTTCTAAAACATTTAACACACACATTGTACACAAACGTGCATTTTCGCAAACCCAAACATACATAATAATGATTTATTTCAATATGGAAAGTCTGGCTTTTGGATGTATGATCTATTTTTCTCACACTATTTATATGGAATGGTCTAATTGCTTTCTCATAAAGGTGAGCAGGCACTTATAATAATAGAATAAAAGGAATTTTTCACATAGAATAAGGCTTTGACGTAAACAGTAAACATCTATAAGCTGATACAGTAACTTGTCCGTTAATAATAAAGGATCCTAAGCAAGCCTGATTCACAACCCGGTCTGTTAATGATGATTTTTTAAATAAGAACAAAGACATGGTGTAGTAGTTTGATTTCCTTCCAAACGAAGATCATTCGAAGTATAAAACCTATCAGCAGCCGCTAAATAAAATTTTTTAAATACACTAAGAAAGTGTTCAGATCTAATTACCTGATCTGTGTTTTGACTAACGCAGCTTTCATTGTTCCAGTAATTTTCTTTCATCAAAATATTTCGGCCTTGCTTACCGTAGGCCTTCATCAGTTGCATTTCACGAAACAAATGACGCTTCATTTGTTTCGTGAAATGCAACTGATGAAGGCCTACGGTAAACAAGGCCGAAATATTTTAATGAAAGAAAATTACTGGAACAATGAAAGCTGCGTTAGTCAAAACGCAGATCAGGTAATTACAATTATTCCAGGTGCGCATCAATGCAACTCCTTCAGTGTTCAGAACTCTCGTAGTATCGATCATTAGGTTATTTAGACGTATAGACAAGCTGTAAATATTTGGAGTAAATTCGAATATAGTACCATTAAAACTAATTGATTTCATATTTCTATCGGTTGAAACCTATAAATTTTTTGTCAATATTGTCCTCATTAAAGGAGGTAAAACATCTATGCGCACATCATTCACAAAAATTGAAGTTGATAAAAGTACTTTAAATTAATATTATATGTAGCGGAATAGTCGAGTACAATGATAACATGGTTCTAACCTTACGCTGTTCCCAATCATTAAAAGTTGGCTCAATTATCTGTTTAATCTTCATTCGTTCTTGATAAGATTTAAATCAACCCTAACTCAGACGAAATTTCTGAATCTGGAAGTAGGATATCTCGCCTCTTACTTCTTTAAGCTAATTTCCCTCAACATCTTATTCTATATTCTGTATTACATACATGTGCATTGCGCTCTCTAAATAGCCTCAACCCTCCACACTCTTCTACTTTCTCCTTCTTGTCTTCCCCACCATTAAATCCTATATATGGCTTTTCACTCACTTTTCTTTCTCACTTTCTTATTTATTAATGCAATGACGGTTTAAAACGTTGAGACATATTATAGTCTGCCTTATTTACCCTTAATACTTATATAGGTACAAGGATATTGACTTATTTTACAGTAAGCTACCTGTTCTTTTTTGGTGATTTTCTCGGAACCACTTAACTCGCGTGTCACTAATAATTGCTCATCATGGATTTAGTCCTATCAAAATGCGAGTGTATTTCAAACTGTCTACTATACTCTATATCGTCTTGATTATTTCACTGCCTGTACCAGTCATACATGCATATTATGCCATTTAAACGCAATTCCTGTTTAACCGTTATTATTTTTATTTGTACACCATAAATCCGCAAATCTCAGTATCATTTCCTTCTTTCTCGTACTTATGTGACATAGACTTATACATCTTTAGCGGCAATTTTGTTGATCCATTGCTTGTATCACTCATGTTCATCAATTACCTTTAAATTTATATATGTCATGAAAGACTACTACGCCTGAAACTATCCAGAAAAGCCAATTTTTCTGGTATCATTATAGTTACAATGGAAGCAAAGCGTTAATAATTGGCAGCAGTGCCATTTCAAGCTTCGGAGCAAATTTGGTCATAACGACAATCCTCGAGACGTTATCGACATATCGTAAATAATAATTTTTGAGCGAAATTAATAACTCTGGAGGTGAACCTCCATCATAACAGCATCTTCAGTTTATTCTTGATAGGTAAAAATGCACCAACCAAATATATCAAATCGAGGTGTCGCAATTACTAATTTGGCATAAGTAAACGAGAAAAGAGTAATGACACATCCTTATCGAAATTTTTGGCCGCGATGCAGGATCAATAGTGACTGGGCAACGATAGTTGGCCACAGACACTGGCTACACAACTGAAGAGTGCGCCAGGCTGCATAAATTTGACCATGTATTTCCCTGGCAGTCGATAGTCTGCTTAAGTTATCATAGTTCGGCTCTATGGCTTACCAGGATTTATTCTGAGGATACTAGCAATGCAAATAGAATCATCTTTTCCTGTGAACTAGACACAAATGACACAAAATATGGATTGTCTAGAGCAAATTTGTTCTCCTGGAGAAAAGCCATGTGGATACCGCGCTTGTTCAATTCTCGAGCTGTAAAATACTAAATAGCTTACAAGTCAAGCTATCTCACATGCCAAGAGCCAATGGATAAACTATGTTTTTATTTATGTAATCCATAATGTTAAGTGAATGCAGCTAGATGTTCACCATGCATACTTTGGCATGTTTTTATCCAGTACAAAAGACACTCCTACTTATCCATGTAACTAGTGCATGCGAAAACAAGAAACCCATCAGACACAACAATTTCTGATAGAAAGTTCTAAGTTAACACCATCATTATTTATTCTGCGACAAGTACGTGACGCCATGGATTCTTCCACATTTGAAATCTATTTTTTGGATTATCAGAAGTAGCTTGGTTTCATTTATCCACCAAAAATATACCTGCAAAGGCGAACCCTTTTATACTGCTTGCCGGTCAACGTAGTACGGAACCATTATTAGTTATGTTGTTCATGATTAGCTCATTGATATTGAAAAAATGATAATTCGTGCATCCATAGTGAAGGTTAATAATTTTTATTTAGGCATCCCTCACTAATATGGCTTTCCATTCAATGCTGACAAGCACAGTTAGCCCGGAAAATTGTTCCTTGACAGGTGCAATATATAGCTTTCGCTCCAGATTATGTTAGTACAAGTACTTACGCTACCTTCAGTTCAGGAGATTTAACGTCATGAAGAACTAAAACGCGTAATGTAATTGCTTTGTATGACTTGCTATTGGCTTGACATAAAAACATCAGAAAATTCCAATCATTGTCGGGTAAGTCTTCGAAATCATAAATCTGCACAAGAAATCTCACACCTTCTGTTAAATGTAATAAAATTCGAAGTAAACGTATACTAAAAATGAACCCGAAAAATAAGTCATTAAGCTGTATGGGTTACTTCAAAGAGCAGGCTTAATGAGCCGTGGAGTTTCTTCTAAATGTTCATTCAGCCGAACGTGAATAAATGCAGATCATCGGCCCAGTGTGGTTTTTGGTCCATTATGAGACTGAGATTCGATGTCAAATTTGTAAAAAGGTTTATGGATTACTTCAATTCTAACTGCGCAGTTTGCGATGACGGATTGACTAACTTTTGTAATTATTTAATAGGGTACAATGAGGAAAACGAAGACAACTGCACTCCCTTGGCAAGAGCTAAATAGATTAAACAATAATTGATTGCGCGGGTAGTGGTAACAATTCTTTAAATAAAGTTTGCGAGCTTGAAGTAAACACCAATCCCATTATATTTAACAGGTCGTCGAGCAACATAATAAAAGATAAATAGATTGTTACCTTTCGAAGTTCTTCCAACATATCCGCCGTATGAGAGACAGCAAATTTCTTGCAAATATTATGCTCCATATAATCTCAGTTTCTAAGGAGATGCTGATATTTGAAGAGCCCTAGTGATAGTAGAGATAGCAATTAAACTCTAATATTATCTCGACGGTAGGAAAGAAGAGATTTTATTAAGCGTTCTCTGCGTAGCGCTCCAGATTATATTTCACACAGCATAGATTGTAGTCACAGGCGGCCAAACAGAAGAATATTTGTATCTGTTTTCACTGCATGAATATTCGGTCAGAATAGGGATGGTCGGATTCTGGTTACAAAAAGCTGGTCAGATCCAATGTGTGAACCGATACAGCTCTCTGAATATGACTTCATAAACTGATCAGTGGGTATTATTCGCCAGCTTATTAGAATTTGAGCTAACTTACTACGAGATGACGCTTGCTGTGTAGGAATGTTGAATTTATCACGATAAGATTAATACTAAAAGCGATTTTAAGGAGCTGATTCCATTTTATAGCTATATTCAACCATTGTTCATGTTCCTCTAGTTCTGTTTTTCCGCACACGGATAATTTTGTTTAGGGTTTAAGCCAACAGCAATCACAATGATATCCTCACACCACTCAAGGCCAGAGATAAAATCTAATAGCACTTTAACCATCTAATTTCCTTTATAAGCGGATTGTTGAAAGTTGGCGCGGACGCTTTTATGTTTCATAGAACTATTTGGCCTACGCAGAGCCCAAGATATTCCCCGTATCAGTAGAATTTTCCACACCGATGCCGGCTGGAAGAAGCTATTCAGCCCGGAAATGATAGCATTAAATTTGCCGAGTCCAACGCGCACAGAAAACATTCTTTTTCAAGTGAACCTCGAGTTTGGTGTAGTTACGCATAGCATTTAGCGTTTGACTGATAGTGAAAGAATGAGATCAAATGTGCCAGAAGCGAATGGCAGGTTTCAGCTTCTAAAAGAAACTTAGGCAACTGGCATCTGAACAAATAGTGCTCATTTGCACTAGTTGACAGACTAGGAGAAGGAAAACTATGAATAGAAACTATCCCCACAGGGATTCGGTTAAAGTATTCTTTTACAGTCAACATAAAACCATGAAGAAAACAAACAATAATGGGTAGAAACATTATATTTCGACGCGGAGAATAAAACGCGTCGCTATCTCTTACTCTACATCCCTCCCTTCTCTTTCATCTTCTTAATCTAAAAACAACGCTCTTTTAGATGTTATGAATATGGGGAACGTTGATCATTTCACTGAGATCAGTATCGAAAATAGTCCAAGCAACTACCATTCATTAAGCCAAGGTTTGATTTTAACGTCAGCGCATCTACTGTGCGAATATTAAAATAAACATGAAAACAAGAAGCACTTGATCATGTGTTAGAGAAATTAGAAATCTATACATGTTGCGTTTCAGAAACAAGAATACTGGATACTACGAGCATTACAGGACTGAGTTCCACGAAGTTTTCTCAAGCCAGTAAATGCGGTGTCGGTATTGTACTTAGTTCACGAGCTGAAGCTTTTTTAACTTATTCGTGCGCCGTGCTTAAACATTCTGCATTTGCTCCTGGCGATTGAAGCTCAGACGAAAGCAAGAACACGATTACTTCGATATAAGCTCTTTACAATGTTTTGCAGAAGTTTAAATATATTCCTAGTTAAGATTGACATTGTAGAGGCTCTTTGGTCACAACCAAATAAGAGCCTTTATGTTGTCAGATATGAATTTCGAATATTACTAAAATGATCTCCAAAACTAGAACATCCACACTCCACGTTTCGTTTAGAATCTCTTTTAAGATAACTATCCCAAGTCCTTCGATCAACTACTCGACATCCTCACACTTTATACTGTTATCAATTATATCATATTATTTATTAAAACAGAATTCGAACGCTCATCGTCTCACTGATTCACATAGTATACCTTACAGAATGTGAAGACCGCAAAAGCAAAAACCTTATCAATTTACCTGTGACGAATTAGAAAACCATCCTGGGATAACAATTATAATAATTATTTGTTTCAAATTAATATTTTATTATGAAGCTTTAGCAGAGAAAGACAGCAATACAAGGAAACATATATGGCTGTACAAGAACAATGGAAAAGCGTACCTCATAACGTAGACCTCTCAACAAGAGTGATTTTTAAAGGCAGCAAAGACAAACCATATACTTGGAACAATTTTAAAAATAATTACAATATTTAAAAAGCCAGCGGTAACTTCGAATGTGATTAATAATTAAATGCAGAGTTATCTACCTCCGTATACACCACCATTTTAGGATGCATGCTATAAATAAACATAATTCTTTGGTTTCATAAGGACTCTCCCAGAACCAGTTTCTCTGTTTTGCCGGTACTTCGCTAGGTTTCATTTGCTTTCTTCCGTTATATTGGAATAAGGCCTTATTTCCTTTTCACGTTTGCCTGACTCTTGCTCCTTTTCTCACACCTTCGAGTCAGATCTCGCAATAGAATCTTGGCATTTTGAGGGGCAATGTTCCTCACTCCTCCTCCATTCAGGTAAATTGTGAAACGTAGCAATCCAGCTTTACACGCTTTCCTCTGTCATTCACTTTTATGAATGCCTTTTTATCAGTCATAAAATTGACTTTGAATGGTCCTCTATAAAACAGTCAGACAACTTCGTATGTTCTCGTTGGTTATGTATACATTTGACGCCAGCTTTAAATACGAAGTTACTATTATTTTAACCTATATATATATATATATATATATATATATATATATATATATATATATAGGAAACACAATTAAACAAACAGTGATTGTGCGGGTGGTGGTAACAATTCTTACAATCAAGTTTGCGAACTTGAAGTAAACAACATTCCCATTGCATTTAACTAGACGTCGAACACCAACTGCATAGAATTTGTGCAGTCGACACTTCCAGTCAAGTTCAGTGTATGCGAGACTTAAAGGTGAGAGCTGCATATCTAATTTTGCCTTATATATAATATTTGCCGACGTACTCTAATGATGATCCTAGAAGGTAGAAACGCGTCAATGCATAACACTGGCGGTAGTCTTGCTGTTTTTCGATGACCGGTTAAACACAATGGGATTGGTGTTTACTTCAAGCTCGCACACTTGATTTAAAGAATTGTTACCACCACCCACGCAATCAATGATTGTTTAAATTCAGAGGATGTGTTTAGTTAGTGGACATAAGGGAATATTGGCTATCAGCACAAACACTATCGTAAAATAATAATCTGTTCGTGAGAAGAAAGGAAGCAATATATTATGCCGTGCAAGTTGAAATCCTGATTAAAATTTTCTTGAGCTGATAGTGAAAAAGTCAACCCCAAGGACGTTTGTCGACTTAAGACGCAGCAAAATATTCTGGTTTAGCGGACAGTGGACAGCACTGACATTAAACTTTACGTTCGACTTAATAGCATTGCATCTTACTAAACATACGTTTTCTTACATATTCACGTTAGAAATAAATAAAACAGCCTTTATTCTATAAAAAAAGCCGTGATCGGAATCCGTATTAATAATCTCTTGCAATTTAAACTCAAAACATCTTGTGCCACACATTCCCTCTTCCCAAATACAGCAAATGTATTTTAATTGTTAATAAGCCTCATTGTAATCTACCAGAGTAGCTGGTCTTGTGATCCAAGAATATAAGGAAGACCACTAATGTTGATTTATCAGAACGCATACAAGTACATCAGAAAGTCAAATTCCCAATATCAAAATACAAAATGAACTTTAATATTGGCATTATCCGCCGCGTAAGCCATTAACAATGTCAACCACCAGGATATTTTGCGGCATCTTTTAAAGCCATCAAGACTACACAAGGCAGAGTGGGTTACTATCTTCCCATAAAAACAATAATAACTTACAGCGAGCTATTCGCTCTTGCATCACCAATAACAACCGCCATGTATTATCTCAAAAACGATTAATACTAGCACTATTTGTTGTGCCGATACGCTCTCACCCAGCGTTACGAAATGAAAACAATACCATGGCTACAGCGACAAGATTACACAACGTCACAATACAGGCTTCGATTCCAATGTAGTAATCAAAATCTGTTGAATTAATAAAAGTTGTCAATCTACAAAATGGCATGTGCTCACAGTCCATCGTCTAAACTACAGGCTACAACAACTGTCCCAATCCTAATGAATACATGACAGACGTCATTTATTCTAAAACAGTATGATTTTTAGAAACCAAAAAATCAATTCAGTTCACAGCGGGTTTTTAGTTCCAGTATAAATCTATAACGATGAAAATATATTCTCAGATACCCGCCTTCCATTTACTAACGACGCGCTTAGGCCACACATCCCTATGCACCTTACTTTCACCTGCCAGGAACAAATGAGTTGATTTTGTTCAACTGTACCGAGCGCGTCACTTGGTTTTTTCACCGAGTAATGAGCCCTCACGCCGTGTTCCAAACAGCATCAATTTCACTTCGATTCCTCTAATAACACAGACCAGATTACTTCTCGGCCTAACATTTATCAATGCAGTCCTTACATGGATTACCACGACACTCCCCAGATTGGATATCGGTTGCCATGAAGACAATGACAATTCTACACACATTACAGGAAGGTAAACTAGATTTAGGAAACCAAATTTGTTTAAAAGATATCTTTATATCACATAAAGAAACTACAGGTATGAGAAACAGCAGTTATGGACAGATTACATTCGGAAACTGAGGCGTTACTAAATAGCTCGATGTTGCTAACCATCAAGTGCATACCTACCCGAAATCTTACAAATTGGCTTATTAAAAAATTTGCGCACGCATTAGCTTTTAAGCGGCTGTCTTTCGTAAAGTACACGTCACACCGGAATCTCAGATCTGCTGCAATAAAATCAACTTAAGCCAACTGTCGAATCCTTATTTCGGAAATTGTAAAAAGTAACTAATCTCCCAGCAACTAGAAAGCTTTGTAAACGCAAATATACCCAAAGCTTGGTTTAGGTCGGCCACCTCAGTGTTAAGATGTATTATTTGAAAGCCAACAAGCTCTATACAATCGCACTTTGATATTCCATCACCATCGAAACATACTTTGAAAAGTTGATTGTATTAATTGGCTACAGTTTAAAAACAATAAATGAAAATGATAACGCAACCATCTCTTTAGTGGGTACGGTCACTGTGGACATCGGCAACTTGATGCTACACTCAGACTCAGCAACCAAAGATCTTTTGAATGGGCTAAAATCAGTGAGTAGCGGAAAATTCGAGAGAACTGATTAATTTCGTACTATTCTAATAGGCATCTCCGGAATTCACTGTACGGGAACCTAAACTTTAGTTTGCGTATTATGCTACGATATTATAACAGTACGTCGAATTGATTATTCTTAAAAGATTACGAACTATGCAGCAGTAATCGCTGTTTACGTTATATTATTTGATAACTAAAATAAAAATATCTTAGCTGCACAAGAAATTGCACTGTACCCAGCGTGGGAACATTATCAATTGACGAAAAATGGGAGTGAACCTGTGTCAGTCACAACCTAGTTCAGATAATTAAGCCTTACATAATAGTAGGTACAGACATTCGCATGCAATGTACGGTGGACATGATGGAATCATGTGATTGTGCGCTCAATCTGAATTGATAAATTTAAATCGTGCTAATATTACGATAAACGGCAAATATCGGAATGAGTAATAACTGAGCGCTACAATTTTTTATATTAATCGATGCAAAACACCATCATAAAACATATTTAAGCATTAAAATATTTCTATCGAAACGCACATCTATCAAATGCAAAGGCAATTCGATAACTTCCAAACAAGAGAGTAGAATAGCATTCTACCAAAATAAAGATGCTATATGCACATAGAAAAGCTCAGAGCTTAAGCAATTTATATGAAAAATACAAATAGAGAATTTGCTGAAGTTGCGCCGCAATACGAAGAAAAGTACCAGTAATACCCATAAGTTTGAATAAATCGAATGATTCTCTCAATGACTTTTAATAACTAATTACGAATTTCAATGGCGGTTATCGTAGCCAAAGAAAGTAGAAATCTAGAAAATTCGAACATTCATTAGTAAACAAGAGCTACGGACATGACCATTATTACCGCAAGCTGCAAAATGCATTGAATAAATCAGGCATGAGAACAGCGCCTAGTCGCTGTACATATTAATTCTCGCAGTCTGAACACTAAGAAACAAATTTTCCCTGACTGTTATAGACAGTACTTACTGTAAGTACTTAGTGTTACTATTGTAAGTGTCGATGCATCAAACAAATACCATCAACATGACCGTACGAGAAAACAGTGGCTTGAGTCGCCAGAACAAAAATAAACTACTACACTAATATGACAATATTGCAATTCGTATAATCCAGTCACAAATTCAAAATATACAATAAGATAAAATAATAAGCATATATTATTGTTATAAACAATTTATGGAAAATGGTATTTGCATAACATAAGTAGGGCCCAACTCAGACAAAAATTTCAGAACATTATTTTAAGGAATCGGTTGTATTGATAACTTTATACAGAATAAAATGACATAAAATTGGTTACAAAACGTATAAGGATCCACCGGTTTGAGTTTGAAAAACTTCAATTGTATCGTTGTCCTCCATTTCAAGCTAAACAATCATTAAACAAAACTTACACTAGCTGGAGTATCTGTGTCTTGTACGTTATTTCCGTCAAAAATAAACCTAACTGACTGAACTTTAACGCCCTTCGGAAATATAAAAATAGTTTGCTTACAAGTCTTTCACAGTAAGCTGCCATCAACTTCTTTAAAGGAGTCACCTTTTTTATTTTAAAATGAATCACTGAAGAGTCTTGGCCTTGTACTTTGATGTTAATATGCTCAGTCGAAGAATCCTTTAATTAAAAACAAAGTAAATATAGGCAAAGAACAGATTATATCAACAGTCGCACGGAGGCTCAAACAAACCTACCTTAGGCGCATCCATGATGGTTTTGTTTGAGTCACCCATTTTAAATTTCAAAATTTCACTAGCTTGGCTGTGTTCTACGTTCAAATTCAAAATAGAAACATTTATATCTAAAAAATAGATATTTTTATTATTAGCCGAATATTCCAGGTGATTTAATACTCTGTTCTGTAATACACAACGTTTAAGACTTGATTACCTAAATAAGAACCGCGTATGTTCCACTGTAAATGAAGATATTTCCACCGACATAAAAGTCTTATTATTGTCAGGACATTATTTACACGTTGTGTTACTATGCAAACGTAGGACTAAGCAACGACATTTCTATAAACTATGTTTAATTATTTTTGTAAGCAAATAACGAAGTTAACTATTTAAGAATTGCTTATTAGTGAGTTTTGAGTTCTGTTCTGTGTGTTGGACGCAAAATGATCTCTGTTAACTTGTAACAACTTTCTGATTTTATCATTACTATTTTGATTTAAGTAACAAATTTGTGTTACAACGAGATCAGGTTATCTATTTGCGTGTATTATTTGTTGTGACTAACGTGGAGGCTGTTCTTCAATATTGATGACAACTGATAATTTTGGTCACAAGGAACTTAAGTGTTCCAAATTAGATGATTATACCGCATGCATGGATTGTCCGAGCCTGGCATCTTAGAGGCTCTCTTCTGGTAGTGACCAAAGGGCCTCTACACCGCCTAAGACACGGATAAAATTAAATTTTTGATATTCTGTTACTTTGTAACACGCGGCTCCGTATTACAACCCAACGATTTTCGATACAGTGCTCTTTAAGGTCCAATATTCTAACTCTGTTCTTACTTAATATTTCTTTTAACTGTGATTTTAAGAACAATTGTAACGACATAAATCAATCGCCGACATATTGCGTAAATTAAATTCAAATTTATATACGTTGCACCAATGAGAAAAAAGCAAATTGCCGTTTAACCACGTTTAACCACGTTTAACCAATAGTATGCAAGTACACATATTGCATGCTATTTAAGCACGGTAATTTACCATGCAAGTCAGTTGTGGCATTTGCCTTCTACCTGCTTCACGCGTGTGCGTTCTGTCGGCTGTCAATACGTGTGCGCTCTGTCGGCTGTCAATACATACGCTGGTGATTTGATAGTTTCACCAACAACTAACTACATCCGTGACTCATCTTGTTGCGGGATACCGGAGAGACGAGCCAATTGAGTGCAGGACCTGCAGGACACCATCACAACGCGATTACAGCTCAACCACGGGAGCGACAACTCAACCAGAGTCCACCCAAGGCTCTAGGACATCTTCAACTCTGAAGACTTCAAGCGAACGCATTACCAGGCCCTCTTAAGGGCCCCCATATCAGTAACTAATCTCTATTCAGAGCACCTTAACCGAGTTTGTAACGTCGTACGGCATTTACTTGAAGCCGGGGCGTTTACAGCTGTAACGACACAATCAATCGCCGACATATTGCGTAAATTAAATTCAAATTTATTTACGTTGCACCAATGAGAAAAAAGCAAATTGCCGTTTAACCACGTTTAACCACGTTTAACCAATAGTATGCAAGTACACATATTGCATGCTATTTAAGCACGGTAATTTACCATGCAAGTCAGTTGTGTCATTTGCCGTCTACCTGCTTCACGCGTGTGCGTTCTGTCGGCTGTCAATACGTGTGCGCTCTGTCGGCTGTCAATACCTACGCTGGTGATTTGATCGTTTCACCAAGAACTAACTACATCCGTGACTCATCTTGTTGCGGGATACCGGAGAGACGAGCCAATTGAGTGCAGGACCTGCAGGACACCATCCACAACGCGATCACAGCTCAACCACGGGAGCGACAACTCAACCAGAGTCCACCCAAGGCTCTAGGACATCTTCAACTCTGAAGACTTCAAGCGAACGCATTACCAGGCCCTCTTAAGGGCCCCCATATCAGTAACTAATCTCTATTCAGAGCACCTTAACCGAGTTTGTAACGTCGTACGGCATTTACTTGAAGCCGGGGCGTTTACAAAATTGGCGACCGCGCCAGGATATTGATTATTGTTCTGATTTTTTTGGTATAAATAAAATTGACTTCCTTTTTCATCTATTTGGGATAAAAATCGATTAAGATTTGCGTTTTATCTACCGTGATCGTGGCCATCTGTGAATTTTTTTTGGTATATATATATTCGCGGATAATAGATTGACATTTGTGTTTTCTTTACCCTGACCGTGGATTTCTGGAAATTGTTGGGTATATATTCGTGGATTTGTTGTCGGCATCAAAGGCCAACGGGTCCTTTGTTCATCTTTTCTACGTACAAAACGGCACCGTACGTACTCAACAACTCAACTTCGGATTGTTGGAAACAGTGACTTCTTTGTTCTGCTCTTATTCAACCGTGGAAGCTGTTTGTGGGTAAGCGTTTCGTTAAAGTATATTTATATATTTTCATATTGCTTATAAATTTATGCTTTTAAGATCCCGTAAGATTGTTAAAATGTCAGGTCCAATTTTAGATATTGATGTTCCTGTTTGGGATGGAGATAGTGAGTTATTTTTTATGCGCGTAGACTCCGCTTTCTCCCCGTTTCCTGATTATGACAGTCATCAAAAACTGTCAAAGGTTTTGCTAAACTACCT
>JAQBSW010008867.1:0-31749 GCA_029291075.1 Eudiplozoon nipponicum
ATATTCAGATGATGTAATTTTTGGCCTCAATTGATGGGTTCTCACTTGTCCCTTCTTCTTTAAGCCTTCAATAAGCTGATTGTCTGAAAATGACGTTGGATCAAGATTTTCCATTGTTCTTTGACCAAATTTTCGAGACTTCATTTCCAGTCTCATCTTCAGGGTTGACACAATACGCACAGGAGTAAAACACAACTTGTGACAAATGTGGTATTCTCATTCAAGACAGATATATTTATATCTATTTTAATTCTAAAAGGACTTTTAATCGTCTTCCTAATATCCGGTCTTCATACCTAGTCTCTAATACTCAAATGTATACAAAGACTTATCCCTGTCCTCCTCTGCGCACACAACTACTTATAAACATGTGTATTTTACTAAAGTGACATTTATTGAATAACTATAAGCACACTTAATGTATTGACAAACACGCCTATCACTGATATCTATATTTTAATTTCTGTTCCGGACGCATAGAAAGATCAACAAATTTTGAATTCAATGTTGCAGTAATCCTCACATGCCCCCCAGTTCACCTAATTCCAACCAGCTTGCAATCGGTTATAGACAGAGAGATTAAAAAACTATTGAGAGTCTATAGAGTATTATTCTATCGTTTTGACAAGACCGAATACGGAGTTTACACTAACCAAATCGTCTCTCAGCCAAATACACATTAATACTCATATCCTATATAAATTAGTTTCTCAATTAAAATATCTGTATCGTATATACCTATATAATAAATTTTATATTTAGTTACTTATTCATAATTACATATATACTCACTTCATATATAAAAAGAAAAACATCCATGTAATTCCATAGGCTATATATAATGTATATATAGATAAGCATATAAGCAACCATGTGGGTTATTCCCACATCTTTTATAAATATCTTTATATACTTCATATATATACCTATCTATATATATATACCTACGTGTATACACTATATATATAAACGAATATATATATATATATATATATAAACAGCAATCTTTTATATTTAAATTTTATTTTTACTTATTTATATTTAAATATACACACACCCACATCTTATAAAATATCCATTTATACATACGTCCACACGCTATCTCAGTATATATAGATAAGCATATAAGCAACCATGTGGGTTCATCCCACATCTTTTATAAATATCTATATATCCTTGATATATATATATATATATATATATGTGTATATACCATATATATAATATGAATCACATACAAGCAACACTGTGAGTCCCGCAACGGATAAATTATATCAGTCAAAATACTTTTTATATATCTCTTTTATTGTCTATCTATATACCCCTAGATATATGTATATATATATATATATGTAGATATATGTATCTATAGGCAATTGAAATGGGTTCTTTTAAAATTCAACCACTTACAATTTCTCCTTGTGTGTATAGTATATATACTAATTTTAATTACAATTTATATGTATATATAAATATCAAAGTGTATATATATTCCCGTCTACACCTCATATATATATATATATATATATATACATAATGCCTATCTCAATTCACATAAGCAACCATGTGAGCTTTTCTCACCTTATATATAAAATCTAAATATTCTTCTACATATATATTGTTAATATCTAAATAATCATTTAAGCAACCATGTGAGTTCACCCCACATCTTATATGAATATTTAGAATTTTTCTGTATTTAGCTAATCAACTGGGAGAGGTAAAATTCACATTGGAAAAAGAAAAACAAGAAATTATCGTTTCTAGATGTAAAATTAAATCGAATTGGTCAGACATTAGAAAAAGATATTTATTAGGATACTTATTCTGGTATCCTCCTGAATTATTGCTCTAATCACCCGTTTGGGATGAAAATAGGCATTCTAAAATCTATGATAATAAGAAGTCTTAAAATAGTGGATTTAAAATATAGGGATAAAGAACTGATGAAATTGAAAGACATATTCAGGATAAATGGTTATCCAAAAAAATTAACTGAGAAAATCATAAAGGAGACATTATTGCGATTTAATAGAAGAATAACCCAGGAGAAACGGGCAGGAGATTTAGATAATCATAATGAAGATAAGCACAGAACTCTGGTTCTACCAGACTCCAAATTAAGTAGAAAGATTAGGTTTTTAGCAACAAAATACAACATAAGAACAGTGTTAAGACAACCAGTTACAATAGGCAATAAGTTACCGAATCAGAAAGAAAAAATAGAACCTCTCAACACATCAGGGGTTTATGAGATACCTTGTAAAGATTGCAATCTTAGGTATATAGGTGAAACCATGCGTCCAATAAAGGTACGTAGAGGTGAACATAAGACTGCATGCAAATACAGACATAGTCATAGATCAGATCTAGCCAGGCACTCAATGGAGACAGGTCATCAGATAAACTGGGACGGCTGTAAACGGATTGCACTATGTAACCGAAATAGATTAACCAGGTTGATTAGAGAATCAATTGAAATAAAATCAGGAATGAACGTCATGAATATGACATGTGTAGAAAAATCATTAGGCCCAATATTTAATGAAGCCTTCTCGAATGGAAAGAAACGTAGATTAGAGGAATCAGAGCTATCAATAAATCTAAATAAGAGACCGCGACTATGAAAGGGGAAAAACAGAACGAATAAGATGGAGTTAGAGAGCGGTAATATGGCTATAGTTATATATGTATATATATGGTGAACATTTCAATTTACATAAGATGTGAGAGAATTTCACGTTGTTGCTTATATGTTTATCTAAAGATATTTAACAAATATGGGTATATATATATATATATATATATTTCGCAAATACATATATATGGATGATTCTAAATATTCATATAAGATGTGGGGTGAACTCACATGGTTGCTTAAATGATTATTTAGATATTAACAATATATATGTAGAAGAATATTTAGATTTTATATATAAGGTGAGAAAAGCTCACATGGTTGCTTATGTGAATTGAGATAGGCATTATGTATATATAAATATATATATATATATATATATGAGGTGTAGACGGGAATATATATACACTTTGATATTTATATATACATATAAATTGTAATTAAAATTAGTATATATACTATACACGCAAGGAGAAATTGTAAGTGGTTGAATTTTAAAAGAACCCATTTCAATTGCCTATAGATACATATATCTACATATATATATATCTATGGGTTTGTTGATAGACAATAAAAGAGATATATAAAAAGTATTTTGACTGATATAATTTATCCGTTGCGGGACTCACAGTGTTGCTTGTATGAGATTCATATTATATATATGGTATATACACGTGTATATATATATATATCATGGATATATAGATATTTATAAAAGATGTGGGATGAACCCATATGGTTGCTTATATGCCTATCTATATATACTGAGATAGCGTGTGGACGTATGTATAAATGGATATTTTATAAGATGTGGGTGTGTGTATATTTAAATATAAATAAGTAAAAATAAAATTTAAATATAAAAGATTGCTGATTTTATATATATATACATATATTCGTATATATGTAGTGTATACACGTAGGTATATATATATATATAGGTATATATATGAAGGATATAAAGATATTTATTAAAGATGTGGGAATAACCCACATGGTTGCTTATATGCTTATCTATATATACATTATATATAGCCTATGGAATTACATGGATGTTTTTTCTTTTTTTATATATGAAGTGAGTATATATGTAATTATGAATAAGTAACTAAATATAAAATTTATTATATAGGTATATACGATACAGATATTTTAATTGAGAAACTAATTTATATAGGATATGAGTATTAATGTGTATTTGGCTGAGAGACGATTTAGTTAGTGTAAACTCTGTATTCGGTCTTGTCAAAACGATAGAATAATACCCTATAGACTCTCAATAGTTTTTTAATCTCTCTGTCTATAACCGATTGCAAGCTGGTTGGAATTAGGTGAACTGGGGGGCATGTGAGGATTACTGCAACATTGAATTCAAAATTTGTTGATCTTTCTATGCGTCCGGAACAGAAATTAAAATATAGATATCAGTGATAGGCGTGTTTGTCAATACATTAAGTGTGCTTATAGTTATTCAATAAATGTCACTTTAGTAAAATACACATGTTTATAAGTAGTTGTGTGCGCAGAGGGGGACACGGATAGGTTTTTGTATACATTTGAGTATTAGAGACTAGGTATGAAGACCGGATATTAGGAAGACAATTAAAAGTACTTTTAGAATTAAAATAGATATAAATATATCTGTCTTGAATGAGAATACCACATTTGTCACAAGTTGTGTTTTACTCCTGTGCGTATTGTGTCAACCCTGAAGATGAGACTGGAAATGAAGTCTCGAAAATTTGGTCAAAGAACAATGGAAAATCTTGATCCAACGTCATTTTCAGACAATCAGCTGATGGAAGGCTTAAAAAAGAAGGGACAAGTGAGAACCCATCAATTGAGGCCAAAAATTACATCATCTGAATATGAAGGAAGTTCAAGATTTTACCGACCTATGAGTGCTACCAATTGTCCCGCACAAGCAAAATGCGGTCAAATCCGAAACGAAAAGGACAGCACTGAGACAACAAATATATCTTTTAGAATGTGTAAATTTGTTTTTATTAAATCGATGCTCGTTGTGCGAGCAAAATTCTATATATAATCGAGTAAAAATAAAGCAGGTGTGGTACATTTAATATGTCTTCTGATGGGTTGGAAACGTTGATTCGGGCATTGACTTCTCAAATGAATAATTTAACTGCAGAATTAGGCATATTTAAGGCTCGTCTAGACGATACGCTAATAATAAACACGAAAGACATACATATACGTGGACCATCCAACATAGGTGGACAAAACATCGTCATGACTCAAATTTACCAATTAGATATTTTTGCGTTTCGTTTTAATGAGAGAATCTTAATTCTTCGTGAATGGTCTCATTACGCGGAGTCATCATTATCATTCACAGCAAAACAAAAGTCATTAGTAACTACTGCTTCATAGCTATATTATTAAAAGAATAAAATAGTTTGAAAAACTAACTTATAGTTATATTAAAAATAATAATTTAGGCATACAAATTATTCCAGGAGAGATATTAATAAGGAGGATGTAGTGACTATGATTATAGATACCTAGATAGCACTGAAGTGAGGCAAACTAAACATCTTCACAGCTTCCTTGGCGTTTTCACGTCATAAACGAAACCAAACCTCGCAGCTATCTCTCTTGAACCAGAAAAAGATTATATTAGAAATCTCCATTGAACTAAAATAGATGCCATATCGCGCAGGGTTTCCAAGAATTAGGATGTGTACGTTGACCCCATCTTGGCAGACAAGTGAGTCATATGCTACTCAATTTGGATATAGTTTAATTATATTTTTTCATGTCCAGATCTGCCCACATTGTTTTTTACACCAAACTGGCGCTATGTGCGAACAGTGCTCTTCTTGGCAATCGAGTTGAAAAAATACGAAAAACGTGACCCAGCCAACGAGGTTGATGGAGCCTTGTTTTTCTAACGAAGACGATACAAGAAGACGTCCACGGATGTCAGCGTTGTTTATTCGTCTTTGGTAACCTACGTGGGCGTTTTTCTTCTATAATAACGGCGGTTAAATATCTCGATACGTCTAAAATCTTTAACGCAAAGGGGCCAATTTGCACTAGCGTATAATAAACCTGCACGTACGGATGCATTCTAAACCCGACTTTACTGTAGAGTGAAATACTCGCCTTTCTCCATAAGTGGCGACGAATGGAGAAAACTACTCTAGTTTTCGCGATTCTAATATTCACCTCATCATACATATAGCCTTTTTCACGAATGATCTGGACCAAACCGGGGCTATAACCTGATGTGAACGCTTCTTCCAACTCTTCAGCCTTTCTGGTCCAAAAGGATTCTAGATCGGCAACTCTACGAGTATAAATGCAAGTCGAGATAGCTGGAATTTGTCGCCTAGTTTCGAAAATCATAAATTTTATGGAGACCTAATGATTATTTATACAGAATCGTATCGTGTCACATGCAGCGTAGTGGCAAATTGAAGAAGAATTTTCGCTTGCAAAAACCGTTAACCTTGATTTTTGGTTATCTTGGTTGTTTTTGTCGGAAAGACGGTGGTTTAAATTTGCTTACATCTAGTTTATTACTATAATCAAAATTGCGATCTTGATATAAACACCGGACCTTTTATGTGTATATATATATATATTTGTCAGTATAAACAAAGAATTGTGTTATGTTGAAAAGGAAATTCATATATTCTTTCACTGTGATGTAATTGGTCAACTGAGGCCGGTTATTTTGTGTTAATATATCGTCAATTTAGTCGCGCGATAAATATTTTGTTTTGGTTATAAATTGTGCAATGAATCCTAACATGTACATATGGCGTCGATATATCACCTCAGAACACAGTGTGCGCAATTGATATGGTCCTTAAGTGTTACAATTTTTAGTCGTTTAACGTGCGTGCGCTAGGTCTTATAATTTGTGGTCATTTGGTCTTTGTAAGTGCGCATGATGTTTTAGGCGCGTACAAAACGTAAAATTAAGGCTTAACGGCTATGGTTTATCCACAATTGATGATAATATAATTTTAGCATAGTTGAATATGAAACACCAAAAACATGGTTCATTGTTTGAATTCCACCAGTTTAAAAAATCGCTGTTGTAGGTAAAGTCAACATGGGCACATGATAATTAATGCGCCGAATTAAATTTTGTTTGGAGATATTATGTTCTATGCTGCGTCTTGCGAGAAATAAAGTACAGAAACCACATAACAATGCCTTCCCGTTTGAGATGAATGTTTAAATACAACTACAATGGTAGATTCGTGTTGGTGAATATACAGTCGCATAAACGACCAATTAAGGATGACCATAACAGGCAGGTCTTTCTGAGATGGCTTTACATAAAGAAATTTTAACTATTGGTATGTGTGATATCATCGCCGCTATATTACAAATAGCTAATACTAAAGCTACACATATATGTGAAGCTCTACTGGATTCTGCCGATTGATATCATCAATCGCCGTATCAGCATGCACTTGCTCTAAATAAAGGAAGGACGAAAATGATGGGCAACGCTATTTCCTTAGTGTTAAAGTACAGTTTCTTCCATCATACACAAGGATAACTCAATGCTTTTGTTACACCTTAATGTTCCTAATAGAGTATCATTGGTTTTCTGAGCGAAAATCTGATCTTTGCACATTTCTTATGTTTACAATTGCATTGGAGCTAGTTTGGCTAAATTATTCGGTTTTATCTCACATCACAGTTACTTTTCTAATCTACGGAATTTATAATAGCTGATTATTGACTTTTTCATGCAATATTATTTAATTGAGTTGCTAGACATCTTAAATTTTTTATCGTGGTTCTGGCCTCCAGATTTTATTACAATTGAATTGTATACCGTTCTTCTGCTATTAATATAATTTATATTCTTCATCCTGATATTTAGACTAAACTTCGTTAACTATCGTTCGGACCTAAAACAATATTCCCGCATTAAAAAAAACAAACTATTGGAAATTCAAGTGATTTCATTTAACAAGATGAATTTCTACTAAAATCAGTGCTTGCTATAGCATTATACATAAATCCATTATTAAAATCTAAGGTAATGGTGTCTTTATTTTACTAATATATATATATATATATATATATATATATATATATATATATATATATATATATATATATATATATATATATATATATATATATATATATATATATCTAGAGAGAGAGTGAAATATTCACCAACCGGTTTGATTTCGTCCTTGTTGGACACTCCTCAGTATTATAATTAAACGACTATTGATTGCACGGATTGTGATATTAATTATTTCAAATCAAGGTTGTGAGTTTGATATAAACATGAATCCCCTAGTATACACATCTGTCAGTAATAACTATACACTATGTAAAATGCAATTCATTCCGTAGACCGATTTCGTTCTCATTGAGAGCTGTTCATAATTTTTGGCGGATTGGCCTCTAACCTGGGCACGTCTAATTTGGAGTCTATCGCTAACTACTGAGCTACATCGCCGCAATACACAATTTTTAGTTATATAATAAAGGAAAAGCAAAATCAAGAAGAGAACTTGTCGGCTATCTCACGCAACACTAACAATATCACATCGCGTCCTATTAAGTAAACTGTGCAATCAGTTTGCTGCCAGCTACGCATAACATGTATGATACTGGTGTACTCTTGCAAGTGAGTTGTAAGCAGCCTCAAAGCATAACGTAAATTTCGAGTTTTACGCTCAAAACCGGCGTACTGGCGTTGGTTATTTAGCAAACTGCAATATTAGCGCATTTCGACAAGCACTTATTAAAACGAATTTATCTCTCACACATTGCAAATAACGTGATTAACGATGACGTAAGCTATCGAAACTGGGACGAAATTTACATAGTAACATGCATTTGATGAAGTGACAGACTTTGTCTCATGAGGAACCACAAAGCCACTGAAACCGATGTCTTCCTCTCCGATTTAGACCATTGTCAACTAAGTGTGAGGTGTTGCTCAAGTGAAAATATTATGAATTGGCTAATATTATTCGGCTTCTCTTTGATGGAACAGCGTCGGAGCCATGTTTCAAAATGCTTATTTCTCATCTTGATCGCCAATTTACCGGGACAAATCCATTCGATGATAGGAACCGCAGGAGGGTAGGTTAAATATCTCAGTCAAATAATATTTTTCGCGATTTTGGGTACTTTATCACACGAACCCTACCATTATATGAATTGGCTAAGGTCTGTGGGAGCCTTGCGACCACAAGGGTATGGTGGATAATTCTATTAGTTTCGTCTTATTGGCATAGGCTCTTCTGAAGCCCACTGTGTGAAACATAATTAACCCTTTATGTGTGTATGTTATCTTGGATTTCTTCACATTAAACAATAATTGATTGCGCGGGTGACGGTAAAAATCATGTTTGCGAGCATGAAGTAAACACCAATCCCATTGTATTTAACCAGTCGTCGACCAACATGACAAAACTACTGCCAGTCGCAACGCACTGACGTGTTTCGACCTTCCATGATCATCAGAGTACGACGGCAAACTGGCTAGCGAGGATCAAACCGCATTGAATATATATGAAAAATAAAATTAGATATGCGGCTATAATCCCTAGTAGTCTTGCATACATTTTACGTGACTGGAAATGTGGGCTGCACAATTTCTATGCAGTCAGGAACATTTGCTGTTTGTAGCTCTTGCCACAAACACACAAATATATATAGACGATAAACTTAAACAATAGTTGATTGTGCGAGTGGCGGTAACAATTCATTAAATCAAGTTTGCGAGCTTGAAGTAAACAAAAATCGCATTGTATTTAACCAGTCGTAGAACAACATAACGAAACTACTGCCAGTCGCAACGCACTGACGTGTTTCAACATTCCATGATCATCATCAGAGTACGACGGCAAACTGACTAGCGAGGATCAAACCGCATTGCATATATATAGAAAGCAAATTAGATATGCGGCTCTCACCTCTAGCAGTCTTGCATATATTTACGTGACTGGAAATGTCTTTAAATTAGTTTGCATTTAATATTGCAATAAAACTAACTTGTTGGCGATTGAACGTTGAATTCGTTGTATATAACTTAATCAGTCTTGTTACGGAGTTTGAATTTAGTAAATATTTCCATTTATGCGTAGCCTGTGTGTACGAAGTTCATGGGTTCATATATGTTTTGTCAATTTTGTTTATATATGTAGCAGTGTTAGGGCTATTTCCATTTGCAATGGCGTATATTTTAAGGAATTTTAAGCTTACTTCTCTTTTAAAAACTAAGAAAGCTATTTTATACCGTTTGTTACGGAGAACTAAAATATTCGCAATTATGAACTAGGTGTTGCGCACCTAGTAAAAAATTATTTCAAATTGGATAAACAAACGTCAGCATGAACGATGTTATAATCTCATGTATACACGTTTCGTATTTACTGAGGATTTATCAGTAGGAGCCGGTATTACGCCCTTTACCCACTATATATTTGTGTAAGGAATTTTGAGAAATTTGAAGGTACAATCTCATATGAGAAAGTGTAAACCTGCAGTAGCAGCGCTAACTTCATATAGTTTTCGACTCACTATATATATATATATATACATATATATATATATATATATATATATATATATATATATATATAGAGCCTTTAAAGTGTACCAACACCATGGTTGTTTTGGCAATACCTGCTGCCGACACTGGTTGCCGAATGGGTGCATGGTATCAACGTTATGATTGCCGAGTCTGTACATTGCTCCAACAAAATTGATTTCAAAATGTGCTTAATTTCATCAATATTGAGAATTACTACTATTTCTGAACACCTTTTACTCGAGCAAATCCGTCGACTCTAGCATCAATATCAGTTATCACTTTTTGCGGTAATCATGACATCATTCAATTAAATAAATAACACCCAGTTACTGTTGTTGAGATACATTGTGTTGGTACCATTTACTGACTCGGCAACCATAGTTTTAGTTTTATGCACCTATTCGTCAACCATAGTGTTGGTATCAGGTACCGACTCAACTAATAGTGTTGGTACTCTTTATAACTCGGTAAATATTATAAATAGGGAGTTGGCTTCGAAGTCCCATTTTCAAAGATTATCTATATAGGAGATTGTACCATCCAGTCGTTCTACATTCCTTTACCAAATATATATAGTGGGTATAGGGCGTAGTGGCGGCTCCTTGTGATGAGTCTCCGGTAAGCACAGAACGTATGCATTGGTGAGATTATACCTTTCGTTCAAGAAGAAATCTGTTTGTTTAGCCACCGCCGTATACGCGTACACATTCGCTCGAACAAAAAATGCATGATAGATGACAATTATGCTGTGATTCGGCATATCTGTTTTGTCCTCGCATTGACTTTTGGATTAATACGTTGCTAGATAGTTTGCCACCAACTCCGCCTATCTGCTTACCAGTAAGTAATATTCCCTCCAACGTGACAGTTATTTTTTTTAAGATATTTAATTTGGTTTAATATAAATTTTTTAGCCGCAGATTCTAAAAAACCTTTCAATTTTTGCTACTTACAACTATATTGCCTTGTCCAACTATTTAAAACGTTTTTACTTTACGGTGCATATCGCCTGAATGCTCTAGACATAGATGAATGCTAATCCTGCTGTATATCCAGCAGGTCCTCGTCGCAGACCATCGACGTTGGCCTATGAATTTGGCAACAGCAACACCCTGCGAGAGACGATTGATGAGGAAGAAATATTCGACTTAATTCGAGACATTCGTGATCCTGAACATCCTTATACACTCGAGGAGCTGCGAATAGTTACACTACCGTCTGACACGTTGCAAGATATTGCAAGTGATCAAAATCAGGATAGCGAAGATGTTTTGTCAGATAGCGATAAAAGATGCATCTTTGTAAATGAGACTTTGAGTTCTGTGCTCGTCCGTTTCAAACCAACTATACCGAATTGTAGTATGGCGTCAATCGTTGGACTGTGTATTTATGTGAAACTGAAACGATGTTTGCATCGCAGATTCAAGGTAACAAACTTCTTCCATTTTAAAGCAATGATTACACGTGCATCGTTCTAATTTTCATTTTTCTAAACGCTACTTAACGCACGTTCTATATCGCTGAGATTGTGAATGCCTCTTAGATAAAAGATTATCTGAATCGGTTACATATACATCGGAAGTTTAGGCAAAAAAGTTCTAAGTGAAGAATTTTGCATGAATTCAATTATGGTCACATTCTTTTTCTGAACTGGTGCTTCTCTGTCAGTACAACTATGGAATTGTCTGTACGGTCGATTTCTTATCACTTCGCATTTCGAATAGTTTAGTTCAGCAGCCTTTTCTTTCGATCATTAGGCACAATGTTCTATTGAAAATAAATAGGCGAGAGATTCATATTCGTTAATGTATTTAAGGCAGAATTAGTGGGAGACTGGTTCAATTTAAATGATTTTAGGACAAATTAAAGTTATAAGGGCTCCATTTTTCACTGTGGTTAATCAATAATGCTATATTATATATATATATATATATATATATATATATATATATATATATATAGCATTATTGATTAACCACATAGTACCAGATATTAATTTTCGGCTTCGGTTTGTTTTACTGCTTGCACACAGCTAAACGTACTCATGGTTGCGAGTATGTAAGACCTCGGTTTTTAATCACTATGCTTTCGTTTTTAATTTTGTCGGCTTTGCATTTGTAGAGATACATAAAACTGAACTAGTTGAATGCAGAATAGTAGTGATAAGACTCGATGTTGGACATTTATTTTGTACAATTTATTTAACGGGCTAGTACATATACCGGGCAGTATCCTCTCTGCTAACATTAAATACATAGCTATTATATTGGCAAAGCAGCAATTAATAAAAGATAAAACTATTGTTTCTTATTAATTAAATACGTCATTTATAAATAAATCGAAGCCGTTATTATAGTATTTTTTGAAAACTTTAAAATTAGATTTCCTATGACGAACATATCCATGTAGTTGAATAGACCAATAGGAATTCAGCTTTACTTAGCCACTGTCTGTTTTTTGGTGATGAGTGTTATTGAAGGGCTATTTGAGCCATGAATTTTGAGATATATTTCTCGAATTCCTCAAGAACGCTTTTTAACTAAACATTACATTTCTTCTATTCTAAAATACTTAAAAATGTATTGGATTACATATCCGAGAGCTACAGTCAGGTAAAGCAAAATCACTTGGCATGTGATAGACAGGAAGGATGAGTCATTTATAGAAATGAAGCAAATGGCGGTCGTTGGTCAATAAAATGGTTATCACGTTAGACAAGCACCGGTCGATTCCACTCGGATGTGCAATCATACGGCTGCAATTACTCGTCAATATAGCTTGCAATCGATAATAAACCCCAAAGACACGGAAGCAGACCACTCGCAATTATTTATGGTTAACGTTTTTGTTGGGAATCTTAAAACTCAATGATTGTACAATGCACTTCAAAGGCGCAGAAGAAAACTACTCGCAAGTGTGTAATTCCTTTGGCGCGAAAGCTAATAACCATTACACAAAAAGTTCACTCGACCAGGAATCTTGTTTGATGAAATTACCTGATCTGCGTTTTGACTACCACAGGTTGAATTCCAGTGTGTCAGTGATGCTCCAGATTACGTCAATAGTAGTAAAAGAGATAATGAATTAAAAAAGGTAAACTGGATGACTACTGTGTAAGCCATCGATCAGATCTAGCTAATACAATTAAGCAATCACTTATTGTTAAATTCCACCATCTCAGCCCCATACACTGTGGAGAGCAACGTGTAACAACTGAGATTGAAGTGGCATTTTTATTTTAATTTATATGTGTATAATCGTTTAATGTTTATATTTATTTATAAATCATATATGCAATTAATAAATCTATTTTAATTATTTATAGTATTAATTCAAAACATCTAGAAATAGAATTATGTTCGTTTCTTTGTCATGCATTATGAATAGGTCGAATATTCTAATTGGAATTCGGCTTTTGCTAGCCATTGACAATTTTGTCGTGAATAATGATCTTAAAAGACTGTTTAAACGATGATTAATTAGTGATAACTTCTATAACATTAATAATGCTTTTCAATTGAACAACCAAAAGTAAGCTGAGGAACTAAATTATGCTCCGGGTCCTTTCGTGTTGAGACTATTTAAATTTAAACAAAAACTATGTGTAGTTGAACAAATTAATGTTTTTGGTTGTACAGATGTTGTATACACGTTCATTAACTGAATGATTACAACTGTATTTCATAGTCCCATAATTCAAAGTATCTTAATTTAAAAAAAGTATCACTAACTGCCTGTTGGTTTCTATCCATCGAACCAATTATCTCTTGCCATTTCAGCTAGTTAGAACATGTACATGAAATTGTCTGTAGTAATAGCTACTGGCAGACGTGCTTCCCATTAAGCGAGTATCCCCGTACTTGTATACGAATTGTCTTTCAAGTTATGTTTAATGCGTGAGCTAATGAATATCGGCTGAAATGAAAATTTGACACAAGTAGTTGTTTATAAATATACAAATCATCATTAGGAATTTTATATTATACCAGTTGTAACGGAAATATTGTTTTAATCCTTGTATCTGACAAACACACAAATCAATCAATCCTTGCCCAGAGCAGCAACCAATTATAATTACCCACTGAATGCTGCCATCGTTTTCCAAAATTCAAAGAGGCGACCGACTGGCAACCTAAGCACCGCATGTACCAGAAGGTAGGATTTTTCGATATACACACAGTAGACTTCCAACTGTCTTGGCTGATCCTCAAATGTCCCAGCATCGAGTCTAGGTTATTTCACCCTAAGCCCGAAAGATATTCATAGGCGCTCTAGGTGTTAGACGTGTCTCTTTAGATGTAGGTATTTATGTACTATGATGTTATAATGGATGCGGATGTATATTTGACTATATATATAGTTTATATATATATATATATATATATGCATGTTATTTGTTTGTCTGCATGCACGTCTGTGTGAATGTTTTATTACACGTATGCATATGGTTATATATTTATACATGTACGTATGTCATTTTTGCATGTACGTATATATATATATATATATTCGCTATATAGTGAAACAGGCGATCAAGTGTTTTCCTATTCTTTAAATCAAGTTTATGAGTTTGAAGTAAACACTAATCCCATTTTATTTAATCCAGTCGTCGAACAATATAACAAAACTACCGCCAGCCGTAATGAACTTTGCCTTAGGTTTATGAGTTTGAAGTAAACACCAACTCAATTTATTTTAACCAGTCGTCGAACAACATAACAAAACTACCGCCAGCCGCAACGCACTATGTTGTTCGACGACTGGTTAAATAAAATGGGATTGGTGTTTACTTCAAGCTCGCAAACTTGATTTAAAGAAATTTTGCCACCACCCGCGCAAACAATTATTGTTAAGTGTTTTCCTAATTTTGCTAGGTTGCTTTTTGACTAATTCACCGCAAATGTATGCAGTTCTGGAATCTTTGAACATTGTTATATTTTTTCATTTTCTGTTGGTTTAGGTTAGTGTGGAAATTGCAATAGGCTACCACGACACGGCGGCTGAAATCAATAAACAATTGGCTGACAAAGAGCGGCTTTGCGCCGCACTAGAGAATCCAGCTATGCTGAAATTGATAAACACGTGCATATCTCCACGACTGAGCGAGACGCAACTATTGGCAGAATTTGACACCTTTGGATTACAATCATCGCTAAATTGCGGTGGACCTACTAATGATGAGGAAATCAATGATTATGAGGACGATGAAAACGCTGAATACTAGAAAAACGTTATTATTTAGGTTTTTTGTTTGTGAGCTGGTATAGCGTCTACGTCATTATGAATTTGTGTACAATCTTGCTTTGTGCTTCTGACTTCCTACAATAATTATTTAAATAGATTTTATTACACGCTCAGATTACCTATTAATAACGAAATGGTGACTTATTGACAGAAATTGTCTTAATTTATTTATTTAAAATTCATTTAATATGTGAATTTTTATTGTGCACAGTACGATTATAACCAATACTTTAATTTTAAAGAGAAATTTACGGAAGACTTCACAACAAAACTACATTTCATTAGTTAAGCTTCTATCAAATTTACATTTTATTGATGAGCACAGGTCTGAGTTTCCGTTTTATTTATACTTATTTGTAAATTCTTACGCCTGCTTGTGTTCTTTAAATTAAGATTGACTTTCGAAGATTTTAAAAAGAGAGCATAGTTTAAAATTATTTAAATCAGTCTTGCGAGCTTGATGTAAGCACCAATCCTATTATATTTGTCCAGTCGTCGAACAACATAGCGAAACTACCGCCCGTCGCACGCACTGACGCATTTCGACCTTCTATGAGTATTATCAGTGTACGGCGGCAAACTGACTAGCGAGGATCAAACCGCAATGCATATATATGGAAAGCGAATTTAGATATGCGGCTCTCACCCTTAGTAGTCTCGCATAAAGTATACTTGACTGTAAATGTTGGCTGCAAAATTTCTATCATCAACTGTTTGCAGCTTTCGCTACATATATAAATCGGAAATACAATTAAACAATCATTGATTGTGTGGGTGGTGGTAACAGTTCTTTAAATAAAGTGCATACCAAGTTCGCAATAAAATAAATCATCAAGCAGTGAATAGAACTGACGAAACTATCTCGGATAAGCTTAAATTACAAACTATAAACAAATAATAAGATTATTAAAAAATTAAAGATGTTTAAATAAAGTTACGTTAAAGTAGGATTTATTTTCTAAGACTGTAGAAAGAGAATATAGTTAAACAAAGCCAGATAAGATAGAAGAATTAATTTCAGACAACGTAGGGGACGAAGTGATAGAAGGAACTAATAGTTAAAGGAAATTATAAGAATAAAAGGCTCGAAGTAAAGAGAAAAAAAATTGGAATGAGAAGTACATATAAGGAACTTAACTGAAAAACATTTTAAAGTAAAACAAAAAATTAACGATTTTACAGATAATCTAATTATAACAAACTAACTTTTAACTTGATATTTCTTACCTATTCCTTACGCTTGAAAATTGACCTCAGTCCTTTGTTCATTAACTTAATGTCGTGTGTTGTGTAGACGTGTATATGTATAGATATTTACATATTCATATAAAATGGGAGTATATTCCCACACACACACACACACTGTACACACGTGGATATACTAGATATCTCATAGATCATGAATGTAGGTACTTGAAGTTCAAAGAACTCACCTTCTGATGATATATATATATATATATATATATATATATATATATATATATATATATATATATATATATATATATATATATATACACGGACGTATAAATAGATCCGATTATATATATTAAATAGATCCGATTGATCCAAATTCCCTTTCCGTATCTGTTTTGTCTTCGTGTAGTATGAACGATGTTGAAGCCTTCGGAAGAAAGGCACGAATACCCGCCCAGCCCGATCGAAGGCAAACAGATACGGAATGGGAAATTCGGATCAAGCGGATCCTTGTGAAACTTTTGGAACTAAGCTACAACCCGCATACGCAAAACGCGGCATTGCAGAATATGAAGCTGAAACTCCGAAAAAATTCAAAAAATAAAGATTTAAATATTGAAAAAGTGTATTTGTCTGATATACTCATTGAGGAACTCACATAGTTGCTTACATGATATGCATATTATATATGGTGTATACACGTATGTTTATATATATATATATATATATATATATATATATATATATATTTAGGGAAACATGTGAGAAGAACCCACATGTTTAGACATATATATGAATTAATATTTATTGGTGAATAATTTAATTAATATGAATCATATGAGCACACCTTATTGCTTACATGTAGTTTTATATACACAGATATGTATATGGTTTGGAAACATTTAAATGGAAAATTAAATGTATACAGGATATGCGTGTAATTAAATGTGTATTTACCATTTGATTTAAAACAGACGTTTAGGTTACAATGTTCTCCCAATCGATTAATTAACCGTCCGGTCGTTCAGCCTTTGCAAGTTGATCGACAACTTACGCATTTATATTGGTAAATAATATTTGATCTCGACATTAACTGTTGTGTATTTGTTTGATATACCATTCGTTGTTGTAGGCCCATATTCGATCTTGTTCTAACGTTAGAGTAATACTATTTTATTTTAGAATTTTGACTAGATTCACTCTCTTTATAAGCTATCCCACACAGGATGAGATTAGGTAAACTGGGAATTGAGGATTACTGCAATATAATTAAATTGAAAATGTTTTGATCCGTCTACATGTCAGAAAAAATATTAAATAAATCGAGACATCACGGATAGACCTGTATGTCAATCCATATGGTTTACTTATTCATTTCATAAATGTCAATCTAGATTTTATATATATATGTAGGTTATGTTTTGGGAGATGTGGGTATTTTCGTGGATACATGTGAGTATAGGAGAAAAGGAATTAAGACCCTATAATGGGGCAGGGAAAAATCAATACGTTAGGATGGATAATAAACATAAATGAATATGTCTTGAATGAGGATATCACATTTGCCACAAGTTGTTTACTTGTCAGAATTGTGTCAATTCTGAAGATGGGACCTGAAATTAAGTCCAAAATTTTTTTTAAATGTTGGTTTACGGACAATTAAAAAAAAACTGAATGTGGACGGTTTCAGTGTGATGAGACAAGTGAGAACCAATCAATCAAGATTCAACGCAATTTGTGCACCTGAAAATGCAAAGGAATCAAGTTTATACTGACCTACGAATGCCATGAATTATCCTGCAACAGCAAGTTGCGTATTAAAATTCGGAGCGTTTCCTACCTTTTGATTCTACCGCAGTGTGACCGATGCAGCATTGAATATATTTCCTTTAGATTTTATTCAAATGATTCCCCTTATTTTCTTGCTAAATTTTCATGTTAGCAAATACCCATTCGCGAGTACTTTCGATGCAAAAGAAATTTTCAAGGAATATCAGTTTCATAATTTGTGGTGTAAAGGGCGTCGTATAAGTATAGCAAAGTATTCGATTTAGTTATAGGTAGAACAGAGAAGTTGATAAATTTGCCTTCTTTCGCTGTTTTACTGCAAATAGAGATGAATTAGAGAGAAAATCAGATGATTATTGACTTAATAAAATGGAAATCAGAGGAAAGTAGTACTGGAAAATATAATTGTCGATCAGCAACAATTAGTCAGCTCGATAGCGGCAGAATGAACCTCGCGGATCTGATGGGGCACAGCCATTATTTCTTTTCATATTAAACATAGATTTCGGTATTACTACACAGTAAAGCTGCGGCTGCTAAAAGAAACTGCTGGCACCCAGAAAGACAGTGCTTGCCAGCATTTGTTGGCAGAATATTCGAGAGAAGGCAAACATTGAATACAATCAATCCTCACTGCGAATTATCGAAATTTATTATAATCAAGGTTGCGGTCTTGATATAAACACCTGACCCATTAATTACTTACATATGTGAGTATAAACTAAGAATTGTATAGTGTAGAAAAGGCAATTCATCCAGTAGACCGGTTTCGTCCTTCTTGGGAACTCATCATGTACTGGCCAGAATTTTCCGCGGACAGAACTCAAACCTGGGCACGTCTGTCCGCGGCAAATTCTGGCCAGTACATGATGAGTTCCCAATAAGGACGAAATCGGTCTACTGGAGGAATTGCCTTTTCTACACTTACAATCTTAGTTTATACTGACATATGTAAGTAATTAATGGTCAGGTGTTTATATCAAGACCGCAAACTTGATTATAATAATTGTTATCACCACCCGCACAACCAATGTTCGTTTAATTATCGACATGTTTTCTGGCAGCCAACGCATAGCCTTCACTATAAAAAACACTAATTGATTTTATACAGCATTGGTCATCGCAGAGAAGGAAGTGAATTACTCCATCTGCTGAGTCGTGCAGATTAAATAGTTAAATTCTAGCCACTTAATTTCCAAATTCGACTCCGTTTATCTACTTTCTCCTTCTCAATCTAACACAAATACCCATTTCGATCCAAAAAATACATCGTATACTGGATCTGACGTCGTATTGCTAACTATCGCGAATAGTTTAAGTAAATCAAAATTCGTTAAACTAGCTATGTTTTCACGTCGGCGCACTTATTGTACAAACATTAAAACAAATAGGGAAACAGAAGTCTATAAAACGTACATTGGATACTCGAATCAAGAATCCTAGGAGTATTACAGTAAGCATTTGCATAATCCTCATCCGGTATCGCATAATTTTCTAAAGCCTTGACATTTGGTGTCTGTGTTCTATTTAGTTCACAAGCTGAAGCTTTTCTAACTGAACACGTTTCTGTAAACATTCGCCATTGTATGGCGCGTGTAAGGATGTCCACTATAATCAATTAATCGACGTTGCTTTTTTGTTTATCTTTGTACGCTGTCACCGAAAGGAGCACAGACAACAACGAGAACGTCTCCTACAGCGACCAATTCTAGCATGAGGTTATGGGTGAGATGAAGGCTCCAGTTAGGCGCTCAAGCGACGCAGACTTTAATCTAGGTGGTAGATACACCTTAAGCGCAACGCACAATGATAATTGTAAACGGCTATTGAATATTTGCGCGGAGCATAGATTATATTTAGGTATAAAAAACGTCAGACATGGTGTAAAGTATTATTTCCGGAAAGTTGTAGGATTAAACAGATCAGTGGTTATAAATACCAGGTTTGCATCCATGACTTCCGTCCGTTTTGGAAAACGTATCTCGACTCGGATCAAGCACTAATTTATTTTAGATTTGCACTGAAAATAAATATCGAACAGATTATAGGAAGCCCTAACAACTGTCTTTTCAACAAAAATAATTTCTTTAAAATCGAAATTAACCGAGCATCATTGATAAAATTCGAATGCACAATGGGGGTAGGTAAGATCCGCTATGAATAATATTGGTGATTTTGCAAAAAATCCTATAATCGTCAATAAAGACCGTTACTATCTCCAAAAATATATCCATATCAGCCATGTAGAACGCTAACCATCATATACAGTGCGACTTCAAAATCAACTCACTACACATAAGAGATATACCTGTAAATGGTACCAACGCTATAGTTGTTGAGTCGGTACCTGATACCAGCACTATGGCTGCCGAATAGATACATGGTACAAACAATATATTTGCCTAGTCGGTACAAAGTACCAACAAAATGAACCGAATCGACAAACATAGTATTGGTTCCATGTACCTATTCGGCAACCATACAGTTGATATCAGTTACTGAAATGACAGCCATAGTGTCAGTACCCTTTACAGGCTCGTTATATATATTATATATAGTGGGTTGGTTTTGAAGTCGCAGTGTCGACGATTTGTATGAAGTTAGCTCCACTGCTGATGGTATATACATTTTTATAAATGATTGTACCTTCCAATTGTCCAAAATTCCTCACCTAAATATATGGTAAGTATAGGGCGTAATACCAGCTCCTATTGAGTCGCCAGTAAGCAAGAAACGAACTTGTACATAAGATTATACTTTCCGTTCACGCTGAATTTGGTCATCATTCTGGTCATATTTGAACTAATTTGTTACTAGGTGCGCAACTTTCACTATAGAAGCGTGCTTTTTGTGACTGCTTGTGCCTGCACGTGTTTACATATCCAAGTGAAATTGCAATGAACTCCTAACAAATAATGACTATATACTATGTGAGCGTAAGATATGCATGGTAGTGTGTAAAAATGAAGACAGCGGACTTAAAAATCGTGTTCCATAAAGCACGGACGGAGTAATTAATCATTCATGTTACGAAAAAAAAATTTTTTAATTCATACATTGCATTGATTAATAATATTTGCTTGAATAAGCAAATACGCTACCTTGTAAAACAAGCACAATTTAGCTGCATTAATTATGCACGTTAACTTTTATTCAACTCTCGTCCTTTTTATTCAACAAACAACATCCCGTTAAATGGAATGTCCAAATAGATTTTCTTTTTTCGAGTTCTCAATCGTCTTTCATGTGACTTACACGTGTATAAATTTTCCAGTTGAAGAAACTAATTACATTATAGTGAATATGGTAGACAAAAAACAGAATTTTATCTCTGCTTCTAAATCAAACAATACCAAAGCTTGTATATGCAAGTATGTATTAGGTGTTGCGAACCTAGTAACAAATTAGTTCAGTTGTGACAAGAAGGATAAAACAAAGACAGTATGAACGGATAGTATAATCTCATGCACATTCGTTTCGTGCTTACGAAAGCGTATTTTGTTATGTAGAGGACATTGACTTCGTTTTAATAGAAGCATTCATAAACAGATAGATTGTGTAGCAAAAGAGTTTGTGTAGTCCTTCCTTTGTCATTTAAAAAATGAAGGAAGCCATCAGTAATTGTTAACACCATATTCGTTTCTTGGAGGAACTTCTTGGTTGCGAACTTGGATTAATTGAAATTACCTGATCTGCGTTTTGACTAACGCAGCTTTTATTGTTCCAGTAATTTTCTTTTTGCAAAATATTTCAACCTACTTTACCGTAAGTCTTCATCAGTTGCATTTCACAAAAAAATGCAGCATTTTTTGTGAAATGCAACTGATGAAGACCTACGGTAAGGTAGGTCGAAATATTTTGCAAAAAGAAAATTACTGGAACAATGAAAGCTACGTTAGTCAAAACGCAGATCAGGTAATTAAAGCCATATTCGTTTAGCTGATGAAATTTTGTGCTTAAAACAGGTCGCAGTTACAGGCATTGTTTTAAAGTTTCAACAAAACTCCTCGCCAGCACATGTTAAAGGCGATTTTCTTGTTCTTATCACATAAAATGGTATCATACATTTTATAACAATTCGCATTCAGTCATTTTCTGAATGAATATGATTTTGTGCGCTCACGGAATACCTCAAAGTAAAAGTGAAGCTTCTGCGCTGGAGACAAATATCAAACAATGAAAATGGATTATGGAAATAAACATAGATCAGTCTTCTGTCCAGTTGGCTACACTATTAAACCGCATCGAAAACGGCCATACACGTACGTTTTGGCGAAGAACACTAAAGTGTCAGCGTATTTATACGGATCGTGCTTTGAAGGCGATTACATCCTAAAGACGCATTGTACGCGATTTAAAGTAATTAGGTATCTCCCGTGTGTGGTGTTGAATGGTAGCGTAATGGCATGCTAGATTTTAAACTCGTCGCTTTGAAATCTCGTGATCCATAGCCGAAGTCAGACGACTGACGAGACCTAGGCAGACTTTCCAGAATTTCAATAGGATACCTTAATAATATTAATTAGATAGAATTATGACGATCCCGTCGATTCTGTTGATGACTGCCAGCACATTGTGTACTATAATGTGCTAGCTACATGTAAATAAACAGGTAAGGGTAATTGCAACACGTCATTTGTAGAACCGGAGGATTGCTTTTTCTCAAGAACGCGATGTTTAGTCCTTGCCACCTTTTTTGTGTATTATAATAGCCGAATTTTTTCATTCATATAACCCCAGGATATCTTTTGAATGTTTGCACAGTGCGAGCTTCAAATGGTGAATCTCCACGACTTGCGTTCGCGGGTTGTCGCTTTGCACTATGAAATTCGCAAGCATGCGATTGATCCCCATTTCCAAGCACGCATAGTAACCATATCTCGAGCCCACTAAAACTCTGAACTGGCCTTCTCCTTACGATGCTGGTTTACCTGACTTCGACGCCGATGATAAGAAAGCACAAACGTTGTATCTCTCTCAGTCAGATGAGCTGAATATCTCGCAGGGCATAAAAAATGAAAAGGCCGCACTTTGCCAGAAAAAACTCCCACTCAAGTTAACTATCGACTGGTCAAGTCCATCCAGTTAAAAGTCTGGTGTTGAGTTTGACATATCACATTGTGTCTTTTCTTGAATAGATGTGCTGTAAGTGAATTCTTAAAAAATCCGCGTTTCGCCACCAATATCAAAATCTATCTCATGCATTTTAATGAGACGAGAAGGTATTTAAAACAGTTACGCGTCAACGAAACTAACAAAACGAAATAATAAAAAACGTTCTAAATTGTTTACAAAATCATTTAATTACAATTTTATTTTAGATTAATTTCGAAAATGTTTGTACTTATTAGCAGACTAATATAATTGAGTATAATAATTTAACTTAAGAAATATTTATGGTTAAATTTGAAAGCGACTCATACGACATACATTAGACGAAAAAGCACAAAACAATATTCTGACTAATCCTCCAGTACCTACGGCGTCATAAGCGCTTGTGGCAATATATCACAATAAAAGAGAATTCTCAACTCGAACTTCCGATGGCAATCAAAAACAGTTAACAGTTCAAATTGATATTGATATCAACGTCAGTAATCTTCCTCCTAACCGTCCAGAGAGCTCGCATGAATAATCACAGCCAATAATGACGAGCATCAACAAAACCGACTGAAGCTTTTATTAATTATCCGACCCTTGTTGTACCCAATAAGGTGTATTCATGCACCGCCTTAAATGTTACTCCGTATATTTCGGCTTCCGGTTTCGGAAGCCTTTTCCAACTACAAGCACATTACACAAACAATTTAACAATCATTAAGTCAAGTGGTATATTTAGTTTAAACTATTTCATTTATACATATTGCTAGATCTCTTAAGCACACCTGTCCTTTTACTAGGTAATTTTGTGTGTGTCTGAATGTGTATATTCATCGAAATGAAATTGCAGTGATTTAATAACAACTACTAAAAATTCATTAGATAAGCGTACGCCTCACTTGTGTATGTGCTCTCGTTTGATTTGGATGTCGCGCAACATGTTTAGCTTGAATAATTAACTGTTTTATTTTATGAGTATGACGGATGTATTCATTAAATAAAATGTTCGGGCTGGAAATTTCTTTACTATCGGAATGAAGACCATCAAGAACATTGCGCTCTCAAGAGAAATAAACCAATGAGGTTATATTTTGTGCTGATGGAAAAAATATTCTTAAGCTACATATTAGTTCAAAATAACTCACAAATAAAGACAGCATATATTTTACATTACAGATTATTATCGCGCATATCCATTAACCTATAAAAAGTCCTTGTCAGTACGAATAAGCTGTTTAACTATTTCAGTTCAAGGACGTAAAACTGTCCGATTTAGACGGTTGAAATCAGGCCAATCGAGATAGTAGACTTACTTGCAAAAAAATTAAGTGATGCCTCATTGGTATTATAATTGTATGGAGACAAATTAAAGTGCAAAATAAATGGCTGCCACTCAAAGAAATATACAAGAAACAATTTAATCTGGTTGACAAGTAAAGCAAGAAGTTTAGCAATATTCACCTTGTCACTAGTCGTATTCAAGAGCACATTCGCGATTCGACTAAGAAATCAAACAGTAAACAAGACAATGAGAAGTTTACAAACAACGTATCAACATTCTGTTTGCCACAATTCGTTGATAGAGGTCTTCGAATAACAAAGTGAAATACTTCGAAGGTGTTTGCGTTTTGTGACCAAAGTTTTACATTTGCGCATCATTATCACCATCATCCTCAGCTGTAACACCGTCATCATCATAATCCTCATTATCTGAATTTTCCTCATCAGCAGCGGAATCATCGTATTCACCATCATGAGTAGCGGAATCGTCATCCTCAGCATCAACAGCAAAATCACAATCAATATAATCATCATCATCATCATAATCATCATGACTATTATTATTATTGTCTCCATAATCACTATCATATTAATAAACATCCCTACACTCGCATGATTTACCGATTCTTTACTATTACATGACTATGTGAAAACGTGTGCATCTAGCCTATAGTGAACGACCTAATAAATCAAAACAGAAGTTTGAGTTGACGAGATATACACATAAACTAGTTTTACTTTTAGCAAAAACGGGGAGTAATATGTACATAGACATGTAGGTTGATCGGTTTAACAGCCAAATTGACGACGATGAATTTTGTAAAAATCAATTTACTATCAATTTGTGCAGAATTTCTGAAACGGAACACGTTTGCTAGGAAGTTGAAATTAAGGCACAACAAATTCATGAATTTTGAAGATTAAACCATGTAGAATCGACAATTTTGAGACAAAAACAATTTTAAAATAGCTCCTCATTCATATTTAACCATTATTTCTTTCGTCTAAATGGTTCGAGGAAACATATTGCTCAATAAATAGTTTTCCCATAAGCAACTGCCAAATTTTTTAAATTGAATGACGCCATTTATTCGCAGAATAGTTTCTTCCTTCGGGAGTCCCATTTCTTAACGATCCAATGCGACAAATCCGGTGCGTAGAGAGCATACAACCTTCGTCAAAATAATAAATAAAAGAATAAATTGTAGATGACTTTGGCCAATATAATTTTATAAATTATTCTTCAGCCATCTTCAACCGTGAATTACTAATTTTATTTTAAAAAATTGCAAATCTTCTTCAGGAATAAAATTGAAAAAGAAACGAATTGAAATTACAAATTTCATCGCGTGCTGCAATATGTACTTCAATCAAGCGATGGACAACAAAGCCTCTATTCTTCAAAATTTACCGTGTGGATATTCTTTACTGCCACTGACATTATCAGAATACAGCTAAATGTGAAGATGGCAGCAATTGAGCAACGTGTATATATATACGTTGCTCAAGTGCTGCCATCTTCACATATATACTCGAGTGGTGAGGGGACACCACTTGTACCAAATTCCCAAGAAACTCCAGGAGCCGGCTTATCCTCCAAAAGGAGTCAGCCGCAGTAAAGTAAAGTAAGTTAAGTATATATATATATATATATATATATATATATATATATATATATATATATACTACAAATGGCCGACCAACCCTTACCTTCGAGACGGCTAAACATCATTTTGTATCCTTGTTTTTCACTTGATTACGTGGGTGGTACATAGTCTGACTCTGCTTAATTCCATTTCTTGTTTGGGCTGGTTAGTACGTTTATATGCGTATATGTATGTACGTCTCTGCTTGCGTGTAGGTGCCTTTCTTGTTGCATTGCAAAGTATGAGATATGATCCTTCTCGTATTGATGGATTGCGAGTTAACAAACTGTTAGCATTGTTAGATACTCTTTGTGGCGGAGAAATAATATATATGTAATTGCATATTAGGTATTGCGCACTGTTGGCTGTTACGTGTACGAATGTTTTTTTCCTTAATTTTGTTCTGACCCATTGGTAATCGCGCGCAGTTTGGCGAATTGTAGTGTTGAACGGTCATATTGTTTTTAAATTTCTTTCGCTGTTAAGAATGTTTGTGATACCATATGCGCAACTGTTGTCTGGTCCAATGGGCAATTGGACTAGCCTGGATGCTCGTAAACAGTTGTTGAGTTATTTTATTCATTGCCAGTCGAGGTAGAGAAAGGCAATAGTTTTCCCTTCTTGGTCATAAAACTCACTGGAGAAGAAAATAAATTAAAAATTCAAGAGTAGTGTGCCAAAATATCACAAAAGAAACCAAGTTAACAACCTCGAAAACAGAATCAGGAAGATCTGTCCTGAGCACAAGATCGAGAAAGAACTGGGCAACATGAGGAAAATTTTTCTAATGAACAACTACTCAGAGCTATTCAGTGATATCAACACCAGATCACGTAAGATTCGTACTATAAAGGATACCATCAAGAAGGTTTTCCTTGACTTACAATTTAGAAGCGACCCACCGGCCTCAATAATTACACGGCGGTTAAATAGATTCACTAAGGAGAATTTTCCCAGTGTAACAGTAAATATCACAATCAGCACACAGAGAATCATGAGGTTGGATGCCAAAGATAAATTGCCAAATCTCTCCAAATCATTCATAGTCTAAAAATTCTCATGTATGTGCGGTAGCATATATATTGGACGCACGAAGGAGCAATTTACCGCAGAAATTGATTCCAGAAGACTTGGCACCGTCAGGATAATCAACTATTTTTGCTCAAACATTGGAAACGAGGCACGCAACAAATTTGGCCAATTCCTCAATTTTAAACAAAGCGAAACCAGAAAAATTATTATATATATATATGAACCTTTTTATATAAAATAACAAGCGCCGATCTAAATATTCAAAAGTTTCATCAACATGATATTTTAATCGATTGGTCACGAATCAAAAAACTCAACCACAATTTACAAGAATCCACACACCCACTGGATCAGATTAACCAAACATTTGATAGAAATGGCTACAAAATGAAGGCAAAAAACAGCTGCACATACAGTATCATAACCATTGTTAACAGCGAAAGAAATTCCAAAACAATATGAGCATTCAACACTGCAATCCACACACCCTGCACGGCTCCCAAGGTGGCAGAACAAAATTGAGGAACAAGGCGAGAGGAAAGACAACACGGGAAAATTCGTACACGTAACACCCAACAATGCTAACAGTTGGTTAACATTCAATCCATCAAAACAAGGATGACCAGATCTCAGGCATCAATTTATACTACAGCAAGAAAGACCCCTACACGCAAACACGCACATCCACAGACACATACGCATATACACTTACTAATCAGCCCAAACAAGAAATAAAAGTAAATCTAGTCAAAATAGTTGCCACCCACATAATCAAATGAAAACTTTGGATGTATATAAATGAAAGATTGTATAGTGAAAATTAGTAATCTCGAAATAAATGGCCATTATTCACTTTGTCATTAATGTTTCTTCTTCCTAATAAGAAATATACTGTGTAATATTCTAAGGTAATTGACATATATATATATATATATATATATATATATATATATATATATATATATATAATTCGAAAAAGATACAAAATATTTTGATAAGTTAGATAAGTTAGCGAAAAATTGTTAAAAGGACAATTTTATATCATATAAACTAAATATCAATTAAATGGAACTAGGAAGGTTTTAATTTAGCTTGAACAGAATTGCATGCGGAAGATATCTTACGAATCCGTGTGTTTATTAAAAAAGCCATATCAATACGAAACCTACCGTAGCATTTGACAAACATCAGTTTAATAGCTTGCATTTTTACTCAGATTAGTTTCTGATTATAATTCACTAAACTTACCTTCAATGTCATAAATCAGCCTTCTTACGCTCTGCGCCCACGTGTTATTCGACAGCTGTTACATCCACATTTACACTCAATGGTTTAATTTCAATAGATTTTCAAATCAGCAACGTCGATCTACTGCCACAATTTACAAGAATCCAGGCAAGTCCACACACCCACTGGATCAGATTAACCAAACATTTGATAGAAATGGCTACAAAACGAAAGCAAAAAACAGCTGCACATACACTATCATAACCATTGTTAACAGCGAAAGAAATTCCAAACCAATATGAGCATTCAACACTGCAATCCACACACCCTGCACATCTCCCAAGGTGGCAGAACAAAATTGAGGAACAAGGCGAGAGGAAAGACAACACGGGAAAATTCGTACACGTAACACCCAACAATGCGAACAGTTGGTTAACATTCAATCCATCAAAACAAGGATGACCAGATCTCAGGCATCAATTTGTACTACAGCAAGAAAGACCCCTACACGCAAACACGCACATCCACAGACACATACGCATATACACTTACTAATCAGCCCAAACAAGAAATAAAAGTAAATCTAGTCAAAATAGTTGCCACCCACATAATCAAATGAAAACTTTGGAAGTATATAAATGAAAGATTGTAAAGTGAAAATTAGTAATCTCGAAATAAATGGCCATTATTCACTTTGTCATTAATGTTTCTTCTTCCTAATAAGAAATATACTGTTAATATTCTAAGGTAATTCTGACATTTATATATATGAGTTAAATATATATATATATATATATATACATATATAAATTCGAAAAAGATACAAAATATTTTGATAAGTTAGATAAGTTAGCGAAAAATTGTTAAAAGGACAATTTTATATCATATAAACTAAATATCAATTAAATGGAACTAGGAAGGTTTTAAGTTAGCTTGAACAGAATTGCATGCGGAAGATATCTTACGAATCCGTTTGTGTTTATTAAAAAAGCCATATCAATACGAAACCTACCGTAGCATTTGACAAACTTCAGTTTAATAGCTTGCATTTTTACTCAGATTAGTTTCTGATTGTAATTCACCAAACTTACCTTCAATGTCATAAATCAGCCTTCTTACGCTCTGCGCCCACGTGTTATTCGACAGCTGTTACATCCACATTTACACTCAATGGTTTAATTTCAATAGATTTTCAAATCAGCAACGTCGATCTACTGCCACAATTTACAAGAATCCAGGCAAGTCCACACACCCACTGGATCAGATTAACCAAACATTTGATAGAAATGGCTACAAAACGAAAGCAAAAAACAGTTGCACATATAGTTTCATAGCCATTGTTGACAGCGAAAGAAATTTCAAACAAATATGAGCATTCAACACTGCAATCCGCACACCCTGCAATGTTACCAAGGGGACAGAACAAAATAGAGGAACAAGGCGAAACGAAAGACGAAACTCGGGGGAAAAACATTCGTACATGTTACATCCAACAATGATAAAAGTTGATTTACTCTTCCTCCATCAATACAACATTGATCAGATCCCAAACATCACTTTGTAATACAACGAGAAATACTCCTACATGCAAACAGATACACACACACACGTACGCATATACACATACTGATCAGCCCAATCAGTAAATAAAAGTAAAACCAAGTCATACTATTTGCCAACCAAATAATCAAATGAAGACCCAGGATTAAATTGAATTTTATATAAATGAAATATTTGTGAAAGTGAAGAATTTTATTAATCTCGAAATAAATGGCCATTATCCACTTTGTCATCAATGTGTTCTTCTCTCCTAATAAGAAATATACTGTGTAATATTCTTAAGGTAATTGATATTATATATATATATATATATATATATATATATAATTCGGAAAAAGATACAAAATATTTTGATAAGTTAGATAAGTTAGCGAAAAATTGCTAAAAGGGATAATTTTATATCATATAAACTAAATATCAATTAAATGGAACTAGGAAGGTTTTAATTTAGCTTGAACAGAATTGCATGCGGAAGATATCTTACGAATCCGTTTGTGTTTATTAAAAAAGACGTATCAATACGAAACCTACTATAGCATTTGATGAACTTCAGTTTAATAGCTTGCATTTCAACTCGGATTAGTTTCTAATTATAATTCACCAAACTTACCTTCAATGTCATAAATCAGCCTTCTTACGCTCTGCGCCCACGTGTTATTCGACAGCTGTTACATCCACATTTACACTCATAGGTTTAGTTTCAATAGATTTTCAAATCAGAAACGTCGATCTACTGCGATTACACACATCCCAAAATATATCATTTCCAGTTTCCCATAAGTTTTGCCGGATCCTTAAGCTAGATAATGTTTTCATATTCACATGCCATTCTACGTTCCATACTCCTTACTCTGCTTTTGTACATGGTCTTCTTTATCTAGTATCTAGTATTTTGTCGTTGTGATAATGGGTTCTATAGACCGTTTTTACTTTGGTTGATTAATGCCGAAGATAAGCGAATAGTTTAAAACTGATCAAATATTATGCAGCGATGCTACATAACAGTTTTTCCACACAATTCGTAATTTTATATAATCATTTCAATACAGTCATCCTTCCGCTTCTCCTGATATCCGTAAGTGATATCAAGTGGTATCATAGTTGTAAGGCGGTTTTAAAGCTAATTTCCTGAAAATGTCAATAAAAATGTGGCAAGTCTCCAATACCCCATGACAACCAAACGCCAGCTTCTAGCCTATACGTGGCGGAACTTCCTGTGCAGACAAGGGAAGGGACTGAGGCTTTTGCTTAACTTTTATAAAAATATATTATCGGCAAATGATGCTCTTTTGCCTTTGATGAAATACCATCAAAGGTATGAAAGATCGAAAATAAACATATGGTAAAATGGTTCTCGCCAGCCTAGAGTGCCAGGGCATCTCAATGCCTAGTAACAAATTAGTTCAAGTATGAACAGAAGGATAAACCAAGGACAGCAAAAACGGAAAGTATAATCTCGTGCGCATTCATTTCGTGCTTAGTAG